>CAKNXH010002267.1:43074-75728 GCA_932178445.1 Andricus quercusramuli | reverse complement strand
CAACAAAATTTAATTTTCAACCCGAAAATATGAATTTTCATTCAAAAGTTCATTTTCAACAAAATAGTTGAATTTTCAACAAACAATTGAATTTTCAACCCGCACATATGAAATTTCAGCCTGAAAATATGAATTTTCAATGAAAAATTTAATTTTCAACGAAATAGTTAAATTTTTCACCAAATAGTCGAATTTTCTGCCAAATGAGTTCAATTTGCAACAACAAAATTTAATTTTCAACCTGAAAATATGAGTTTTCATTCAAAAAGTTCATTTTCAACAAAATCGTGTTATTTTCTACCAAAATAGTTGAAAATTCACCAAAAAATTTTTAAAAACTCAACCAAAATCGTTGAATTGAGTTCAAATGCTGACCAAATATGTAGTTAAATTTTCTACCAAAATAGATCAATTTTCAAGCCATAAAGACGAATTTTCTACAAAAAGTTGAATTTTCCACACATGTAGTTCAATGGTTAACCAAATAGTTGAATTTTCTACTAAAATAGTTTGAATTGTCAGCTTAGAGATTAGAATTTTCAACGAAATGAAATAAATTCTAAACAAGAGTATAATAGTAGACTTTTCAAATAAAAGAAAAATAACTTTCAACCAAAAAGATGATTTTTTAACTAAATAGTTGATTTTTCAACAATCTAATTAAATATTTAACCAAATAGTACAATTTTTAACCAAAAAATATGAATTATGCAACAAAAATGTGATAGTAGACTCTTCAACTAAAAATAGTTGAATATTCTTGGAAAAAAGGCATTTTTTAAAAAGGGGGAAAGGGGGGAGTTGGGAAAAGAGTGTAAAGTCTAAGTTTATCGAAAATTTCCTAACTATTTTAGGTTTTCCTTGACATTACCTGACCAGTTATGAATTCCCCGAATTTCCCTGATTTTCCAGAATTTCCTGACCTATAGCAACCCTGGTAGTTACATTTGAATGTTGGACGTTAAAGAGGAATTTAAATTTATTCTAAATTTGATATCTCAAATTTCAATTTATATAAGTTAAAATTAATAATTTTTTTTCAGGATACGTCATCTGTTGGGACCAAGATTTTTCCAAAAAATACGAGACTCTAAAGTTACTGTCAAAGAATGAATAAATACTTTGTTCAATGTGGATAAAAAATACGTCTCTAAAAAAAATCTGTATGAAGTGAGGTTCGAAATGTAAAAACCAGGAATTTTCAAATACAACTCTTATTATTAAATAATTTTTTACAGTAACAAAATTGCTCTTCTCTCAATTAAGCGGAAACTTCAAAAAATTTCTCCCTCGCTTGTTTGCCCCTTAAAACAGCCTCTTTAAATAATTTACAATAGAGTTCAATTGCAGAAATAGAATCGTCGTTTCCTGGTACAGGATAAGTGATGAGATTAGGATTACTGTTCGTATCGACGATTCCAACTGTAGGGATGCACATTTTAGCGGCATTGACAACAACAGGATGTTGCAATGAGATTTCATTAAACGTGTTGAAAAGTATACAAAGATCCGGAAGCCTTGTCACTGCTCCGAATTCTTTTTCGGAATTGGTAAAAATTCCACCTTGCCATTTTCTTGTGTAAGAATACTCTCCGCATTCTATGGCGGTTTGGTCGACTAAAAAAGTGGCTTGTGGAGATCTGGCAACGAAGAGAATGATTCCATCTCTGAAGGCGATGTGAGCGGTGAAATTCAAGGCTTGCCTGAGAAGCTCAGCAGTTTGATCGAGGTCTATGATTAAATGTCCCAGTCGTTTTCCGTAGATAAAAGGACGCATTTTATCGTCCATCGAACCCTCTTTGTGACCTAGATGTACTTTAGCATCGAACAAATCTTTTACGGTAAAGAGATTGTGTACTTGAAAGAAGTCCGGATGCTTCAAGGGATTCAGACTGATCTGTTGTCCCGCTCCTGACACATCTGGAATATCAATTTTTTATTTAGCATTTCATAATTATTGTATACTAGCAATATTGTCAATTATTAGGATACAAACATAAAACAATATTACTATGATTTCAAGTTTAAATTGTAGGGTGGCCGCTGGACCGGGAAACCGGGAGATTAACAGTGAATTTACTTTTTGACCGGGAATTTTACAAATTTTTAGAAAAAAAATCTGTCCAAGTTTGATTGCAACAGTTTTTTAAATACTTATTTGAATTGCTATCTTTTTCAAATATGGTGTCATCCAGTTTACAATGCGTAATGCGATAATGTTTCACTTAAAAAAATTCCGTTTCAGATTTTAGTTTTTGAGCGTACATTTTTCATTTAAAGAATTTTGAAATGCAGGTTTAAAGACTTCAAAAATTAAAAATTAGAAGCTTTTAAAATCTACAATTTTTGATAAAAAAATATTTTTAGTTATACATGTTATAAATAAATATGAATACAAATAAATAAATTATGATGATTTAAAAATTTAACTGTACATTAACGATTCGGAATCTGTTTAAAATTGAAGAATTTTCAGATTTTAACGTTAAAAATTAAACTGTTTCAATTGGAAAGTCTCGATAGTTAAACAAATGTAAACGCCGGATTGAAACTTTTAAAACTATTTTCAATTTAGAAATAACTTCAAAATAAATATATATTCATAATTAAAGACTTTTATTAAATTTAAAATATTGTTATAGTCTAAAATTTAAAGATTTTAGTTAAGCAAAAGAAACTTTGCTTAATCTTTATAAATATTTGACTGTTCATTTAAAATAAGTAATTATAAATCAAATATTCAAAACTAAAAAAAACAACTAAACTTTGAAAGTTACAATTTTAATTGTTCTATTTAAAAAGTTCAATTGACATTAAAATTGTTGAATTTTGATTTATAATAAATACTGAACACCTATAGAAAAAAAACACCAATATAACACCTATATTTCTAGAAAAAAAATCGAGTTTCCCAAAGATTCAAAATTAATTAAAAATTTGAAATGATTTCAAATAATTTAAACGAAGTGTCTACGTATATCAACAAAATCCGGCTATTCGTACCGAAATTTCGATCAATGCAAATAACCCACGGATTAATTTAAAACAAAATATATATGTTTGCAGATTTCGATTGAAAAATTTAGAAGCTTTTTGAGAATTTGTAAAAGGTTTTAAAAGAACGAAAAACATTTTAGGGAAATATTTACATTTTGCAGGATTAAAAAAATTTGAGGAATAATTCGAATCATTTTTAAAGATGTTTAGAAGTTCTGAAAAAATTTCAAAAAAATTGTTAACTTGAAAAAATGTAAAGAAACATGTAGATGTTTTAATATTTTAAAATACATATTTGAAGCTTTTTAAGGAGATTTAAACTTATTGAAATAAAAATAATTTAACTATTAATTTAAGAAGTGTTCAGTTTAAAACAAAAATGTAATCGTTCAATTTTAAATATTTCCGGCTTAAAATTGCTTAAAATGATTTGCAGCTCAGTTTTTATTACTTAAAATGGAGAATTTTTTAGCTTTAGAGTTCGAATTTTTTTATTTCACTCACCGTGAAAAATGTTTTCGAACCGGGGAAAAACCGGGCTTGGTAAATTATAAAGCTAATTTACAAATATTCAAATATTAATGCATTTTGGTCGAGTTTCAATTTGTAAAATAGAATAATTTTCAATTTTATGCAATGTTTAAAGGTGAATTTTCAACGAAATAGATTAATTTTCTACAAAATAGTTGAATTGTCAAAAAAAAAAAAAAAAAAATTTCAATCAAAAATGGAATAGTTCAATTTTCAGTTTAAAAAAATTAATTTTCAACCAAAAACAAACGCATTTTCAACAAACCACATAAATCTTCAAACAAATGTAGTTAAATTTTCAACTTAAAAAGATAAATTTGTAATGAAAAATTGAATCGTTCAATTTTTAATTGAAAAAATTAATTCTCAACAAAATAATTCAATTTTCAACCAAAGAGTTAAATATTGAAGTAAAATGATGAAGCTTTTACAAAAAAAATTAATTTTTAACAAAGTAGTTCAAATTTCTACCACGTCGTTGAATTTCCCACGACAAAAAGATTAATTTTCAACCAAAAAGCTAGAATAGTTCAATTTATAGTTACAAAAATAATTTCCAACAAAAAAAACTACTTTTCAACCAAAGAGATACATTTTCATCTAAAATTATGAATCTTCAACAACAAAAAACTGATTTTTTTTATAAATAAGATTAACTTTCAACCAAGTTGCAGAAAGCGCCTTGAAAATTTGGAAAGCTACTTTAAAAATATTCAGTTATTAATACTTTTTCGAAATTTTTCAATTTTCAATTCATACGTTTTGAAAGATTTGAATTATAAATTTTAAAGACAATAAATTTATATGGTACCATTTTTCAGCAATTTAAATTCAAAATTTTTCTAATTTAAGCCCTAAAAATTTGAAAATGGTCCACTAGTAAGTAGTAAAATTCATTGATTTTCAGCTTCCAATTTTTTGAAGGTATACAATGTTAAGTATTTCCTTTAAAATTGGTTAATTTCAAATGCTTTTTCAAGAACAAAAGCACGCTTTCAACTTTATATTCTACAATTGTAACGAATTCAAGTTGAAAAGTTATTTTCCACAATTTTTGAGTTTATGGGGTCAATTTATCAAAAAAATTAACATACAAAAATTTATTTATTCAGGCTTTTATTTCAAAATATTGCAAGCTTACAATATTGTGTTGATGCAAATTCAAGACTATAAAATTGTGGCTATTCCAGGTTAAAATTAATTATTTAACTTTAATGATTTTAATAATTTAATGATTTTTTCAACTATAAAATAAAATTATTTTTAAACAATACAGTTTTGAAAGATTTAAAAATGAAACCAAAACATTGTCAATGTTTCGAGTTGTATTACCAATCAATAAGTTGAATATTCAAACAATAAGATTAATTTTCTACTTTTATTTAACTGGAAAACAAGATAAAGTTTCAACTAAAATTATGAATCTTTACGTGGAATAGATAAATTTGCAGCCGAAATGATGAATTTTAAACCAAGAAGATTAATTTTTCACCGAATAGTTGAATTTTCAATTAAAATTATGAATTTTTCTTGATAAATTTCTAATCAAAAATGGAATAGTTAATTCATCAGTAATAAAAAAAGAATTTTCAACAAAATAGTTCAATTTTCAAGCATTGACAAATTTTCAACTAAAAAAGGTCTATTTTCAACACAAAAAAACACGAATTTTCAACCAAATTGTTAAATTTTTAAACAGAATTTTCAACTAAAATGATGAATCTCCAACTTTAAATTCAGAGTAAAAATGTTTTTTTGTTCAGATTAGAAGATACAAAAAATTGTCATTACATACTTCTTTCAAGAGTAAAAGTAATACTTCAAAAATATGGTTCGTTCAACTATTCTCAAGTTACAAATCTCTGATTAAAATTAATAAGATTAATTTTCTACCACAAAATACGAATTTTTAACAAATAGTTGACTTTTCAACTGAAAAAAGATCATTTCTAACAAAAAATGGAATAGTTATAATATCAGTTAAAAAAATAATTTTCAACTAGAAAAAAACATATTTTCAACTGTCAACCAGTAATGAATTTTTAATAACAAAAAAAAATGCAAAAAAAGTGCTGAATTGTCAACTAAAATGACGAATCTTCAACTTCAAATTCAGAGTAAAAATAATTTTGGTTAAGCCTAGAAAATAAAAAAATTATAATTAGATACCTCTTTCCGGAGAAATGTATTTTTTTATTTTTAAATTTGAAACTCGTTTTTTTTCAGAATAATTTGTGCAAACATATATTTTTTTAATTGTTTAAAAAAAATTTTTAAACACGTGTGATCAAGAACCATAGATAAAAAAGGTATTTTTCGTCCTTTTGGTGTAAAAAACAATACTTTAAAAATAAGGTATGTTAAACTTTTCTGAAGTTATAAAACTCTGACAAAAATATAGTATTTTACTGCTTTTCTTATCAAAATTGAAAAATTTACTTTCCTATTTTATATCTGTGATTAATTGTATGAAGAAATAAAATTGTATAATTCTTCAGAACCTATTAATAAAATCCAACATATATATATATAACAACCTTTAAGAAAACATGTTTACAAAAATTTGTCTAAAAAAACGATGTTCCAATTTTAAAAAATTACGTTTCTGCTGAAAGTATAATGATAATTTTACAATTTTTTATTAATGATTAATGTCATTCCTAATCAATGTAATATATTTTCCTGTAAATTCAATATTTAAAAAAGTCAATTTGTGATTGAAAGTTGTGCATTACCATATTGAAAGCAAAAAACTATCTAAATATCAATTTTTGTACTAAAATAAATTCCTATTCTAAAAAAAAGAAAGTAGCATTGGTCCTAAATAAAATAAATGATAAAACACCATTTTACAGGAAGAGAAACATTTTATTTTGATGCAATAATGCACACTATAAAATCTTGTTCGTAATCTTAGCATAAATAATATAACTATCGGTAGGAGAATACAGTAGATCATGTCTTCTCCGTCAAGAAGAAAGGAATACGCTTTTAGTCCAAAATTATCAAAAGGTAACTACTTTAACTATTTCAACTATTTCAGTACAGTGTCATAATTACATTATTTTCTCAGGATTCAAGATCACTAAGACAAAAAACTGCCTTTGACATTTCTTTACATCTAAATTCTATTTAATTGTGCCTTACAGTTCGATACTCTACTTTCCCCTGCTAATTGCAACTAGAAGTGACTGTGTAAACTAGAAAAAAAAATCAATATCAACATAACGCTGCGAGTTTTCTGATTGTGCTTAAATCTCTAAGCAACATTTGCACAGTTTGCTTAGTGCGAGGATGAGTTTCCACTTCTGTTGTTGCGGCGGGATCCATTTCTTCCAAAACCTGAACTTGGGCCTCGATGGATGTTAATCTTGAGGAAATATAATTCTCAAAGTGGTCAATATGTTCGAGCAGTCTCATCCTACATTCCGTGGGATCAATAGGAGCTTCCGGTTCTGGAATAAATGGTTGTAAAGGTACAGCAACTGAACGTTTAGTCTGAGGTGAGGAAAACTCTTGTGGTGCCGAAACACCATTTTCAGGTAAAACCGGTTTTGTTTCCTCAGATGTACTCTTCTTGATATCTTGATTATCAACGATTTCACTAGAAGCCTCTGTTTTTAAATTTTCTTCAAATCCGCTGCTTTTTGTCAGGGCATTCAGCAGAAAATGATCTTCACTTTGACTCCCAGAATTCTCGATTTTGTTTACAACCTTCGACTCCTCAGGATTACCACCCTCTTCTAGAATCTTCACCAACTCGGAATCCGTCGCAATCGACTTATCATCCGGATCTTCCTTAATAGGTTGATCTTCCATTTTAAGATCTTCTTCTTCCAGCTTCAAAATGGGTTCATCAGTTTGTTTAACAATTTCGAGGACAGGTACTGGTGTAATATCCGGTTTTGGAATCACAAACTTCTCCCAATTCTTCGCCCAGAGATACAATTTCGGATGATCCTTCTTCTGAGCGACGTTAATCTTGACTCGTAAACTGTAAAGTAGACTTTTAACCTGAAGCAAGGAAGTCACCAAATCGTAGGAGCGTTTCAGCATCGCTGTTCTTTGCTGGATTGTGAGTTCATTCTTGGTTCGATCCGGGAGACTCGGCAGTTTGCCTCCCTTCATCCATTCTTGATCGTGGAGATATTTTTTCGATGGTCTTTGTCGGTAGGGATGTCTACAAATTTGACAAACGTATTTATCGGGGACGTCCTTTTCCTTTTCGATTGCGTTACAGTGGCCGTGCTGCCAGCAAAGACAAAGATCGCATTGGATCATTAAACCGTCTTCTTCCCCAACCTTGCAAGTGCAGTTTATGATCTCTTCCCTTCGAAGCTGTTCTACTTTGACCAATTCGCCGTTTACTAACAGCGTCGTTTCTCCGCTTTTATTCTTACTCATGTCACCGTGTTTCGGGCCATCCTGCTTCCTCCGACTGAAACGATATGTTGTTGGACGGCCTTCTGAATCCATTGTGTTGGAAGATGCATCATCAAGGTTGTCTGAAAGATCCAGGTTTGGTTTCTTCTTCGCTCGGCTCAGGGCGTCTGAGTGATACTCTGACATATGGCGCTTTCTTTTTCCTCTCTCCTTATGAACAACCTCATCCAGAGACTTGGATCTATCAATCCTTTGATCAGAGGCTGCTGGTCGAACAGGAAGAAGAGTTTTGATTCCGATCTGGGTCTTTTCTTCCCGGAGTTTCATGTCGAATAGTGTTCCAGGCGACATTGCGCAATCGCTATCTTTAGCGTTCTCGTTATGTCCCCTGATCGGAGAACCCAGTTCGAGTTTCTCGTCCCTGTGGAAACTGCTCAAGTCCTCAGGTCGGCCGACTTCGACTTCCAATACCGGAGGTGTTGGTGAAGGCATCGAAGTCGGCAACATCTGAGAAGGCGAGAGAGCCGACTGTAAAACGGGCAATTGGGATTTATCATGGGATCCCTTCCTCCTCTCGAATTTATTGATCTTATCCATGAAACTGGGACTTTGCTTCGGGATGGCATCACTAAACGATTCTCCAATTGTTCTCGCATACGCTAAATCCGCAACATTCGGTGTTGAACCAAGAAATTTCGAATATTCGGGATGATAATGTTTGATGTGCATCTGCAGGAGGTTTTCCTTCCGGAAGTTCTTTGAGCAACCCTCTTTAGGACACTTGTAGGAACTGTCCTCCATCTCTATCCGCAGTCCTCCGATGAAAACTGCTCCGTCGTCCACTGAAGAAGATGGTGTCATCGAAGAAGTTGGTGTACTGAAACCCGGAGCTGGCGAATAATCAGGAACTAATGCGTACCTCGCTGCTGAATAAGATTTTCGTTTCTTGACAGGATCAGTCTCGGTCTTTGGTTTCTCAGGCTTATTCTTCTTTTGTCGATGGATGCAGAAGTCGAATTTCGAGGGATCAAAATCCTGCATACCTTGTGTCTCCATGAAAGATCTGATGTCATTTCTGGATCTGAATTTCTTGTCGCTCGATTCGTGGATGAAAAGGACGTCCCACTTTCCAGCAGATGAGCCAGCCTTCCTCTGGGTGAAGTGTTTCTGCCATCCAGGTGGCAATCGCCTGTCGGCTACAATTATGGATCGACGAGGTCCTTCTATGTAAGATTCTATTCCCTGAGGCTCTCCATCTATCCATTCAGGTCTAACGCTCTCGTCGAGCTCTGGGTCGGTTACCTCCTTTTTGTCTTTCTTCAAATAGGTCTTCATCTTCGGGGTTACGGGAATTTCGGAATTATCAAATCCGTGCAGAACTTCGGTACCAGAATCATCGTGAGATCCCGACAGAGATCCACTGTCGGCGACTGCTTCAGTCGGTACTTCTTCTTTGCTCGGTCGGCCTTTTCTGGGATGTTTCTCCGGATTTAGTTTCTTTGATTTTCTTTGGAAAAGGTCCATCACTTGGTACTTTCTATTCCTGTCTTTGCGCTTCTCCTTGCTTCCAATGAAGTCCTCGCCTTCGTCCTGCTCGTCCATAGGTCCGCCAATTTTGGACATTTTGGAAGATCTAACAATTTTGGCGTAGCCGTCGTCGAATAGAACGTCGTACCTATCGTTTCCCAAGACGGCGTTAACTTTC
Organism: Andricus quercusramuli; assembly: GCA_932178445.1. NCBI lineage: Eukaryota > Metazoa > Arthropoda > Insecta > Hymenoptera > Cynipidae > Andricus > Andricus quercusramuli. The sequence continues at coordinate 66,112 of CAKNXH010002267.1, read as the reverse complement.
GCTGGATATTTTCTGCCGTCAGCCCAAGTGGCTAGAATTCTCTCCCCCGCGACAAAATCCCTCGTCTTCATTTCCCGCGATTGAACCTGTAACATACGCAGCCGAGGGCTGTCCATAGGAATCCACTCGTCAAACCTGGAACTCCATTTGTCGAAGTGAATCAAGACTTCTCTTTCAACCCAGTCGGTCTCAACAACTCGAGCTGAATACCATTTCTCGTTGAAATCCTTTGCTTCCAATTTGTCACCTGGAAAGAAGTTTAAACCTCGCCGATTCACGGATTTGCTTTTCAGCTCGCTTCCCTTTTCGATTTTCCTCTCACTCTGCAGTCTGATGTTCTCGACTCCTTGTTGAAAGTTTTTTGTAGCATCATCTACTGTTGCGGCGGGATTGACATATTCTGCAAAAGCTTGGACTGGAATCGCCAAATTTTCATTTCGGATGTACTCGCTCTTTGCTGCGGCGGAAACTTCTTTGATCAAATCGAGGCTGCAAGCATTTTGCAAATCGTCGATATTTAGGGTATTTAAGTTAGTTGGGAATTCTTCTACGTTGGGAAAATATCTGTCGGTATTTGGAGAAGATTTTTGGGCTTGATCTTCAGAAGAAGTTGTCGGGATGGAACAATCGAAATTGGGGATTTCTGAATTTATCAAGTCCAAGTCTTCTTGAGAATAAGTTGTGGGAGATTTCATTGACATGACCTCGGTGTTGGGACACTTGTTGTAATCGGCAATCAGCACTCGTTTTTTAAACTCACGCACTCGTTCGCAGGGTCAAAAGTCGGCGCCTTTTGATACTATGCACGATAATCCTTTTAGAACCCTGCAAACAAAAATTCAATTAAAATCGAATCAAGTTTGTTCACCCCGTAATCTTGATTCTGTAAGGCTATTTCAAGTTTTTTTCAGGCTTTCTCGTTAGTGGGGCTTTAAGATCCGACAAAAAAGCAACAAAAAAATATCTAATTTTACATTAGAAACTAGTTGCTCATGTTAATATCAATTACATTTGATACAATAGAAAACAAATAGCGAATACTGGGAAAAGAACCTTAAATAGCCTTAAGAGAATTGCATTGACTGAATCATTATTTAATCAATTTATCAGTAAGTTAGATGAGATTGCGACCTTTAGAATAAATTATTTAAATTAAAACCTTGAGGATTTTTAGGTATTTTTAAACACAAAAATGTAACTAAGATAAACTTTAGATTCATGATTTAATTTATTCTGAACTTTAAGATTGCTTAATATTATTTTAGAATTCTTTTTAATTTTAGGAACATGTAGAAACGTACACAAGGCATACGCGTACTGAATATTATTAATTTATATTTCATGGGCCACTGACCATCGTGTGAGTATTCTAATTATTTAAAAACTACTTGTAATTAACCAAATTCTTCGATTCTAATTTTAGTAATTTAAACCTTCATTTACTATTTACACAAAAATTATTCAAATCTTTTGGTATTATTTGAATGCAAACAAAAATTTCACAATATTTCCAAAGAAAGAAATATTAAAGTAAAAAAATGCTTAATAAGATTTTGAAATTTTAACAAGAAATATAACAAAGTGCGTGGTCTATAAAAAAGTTTGGAAAATTGAATATTAAAAATAATAAATTTAACATGGTTAATTTTTCTACTAAATGTGATTATACGACATAAAATTCCAGCGTTTAAAAAAATATATATTAGAGTTCTATACATGATTTTATCTTTTATAAAAAAATGCACACTACCAATTAAAATTATAGGAACTTATATTTACAATTGCTAAATTAAAAATTGCTGAAATTTCGAAGTGTCAATTTGCAAATAATTTAGTTCAAAATAATACAATTTTTAGATTCAAATTTGAAACAAATCAATTTGGAACATTTCAATATATAATTATGGCTTTTAATTGAACTTTTTCATGTTTTAAAGGATTTGAAATGAAAATTAGACTAATTTTAGATTCGTAATTAAATTGTATAAGGAATATAAATTAAACCGTATTCCAATACCTCTAATCAAATCTTTAAGGTAGTTGTCGTGCCCAAAATAGATCTCTGAAAAAATTGTTTTTCTATGATTTTAAGAATCAAAATAATATTACTGATGATGTAATTTCAAATAAAAAACATTTTTTCTCATGAAAAAATGTAAAAAATTACAAAAAATATTTATGTGACAATAAATTCTCAATAATAAATCAACCAAAATGTTGATTTTCAACCAACTAGTTGAATTTTTAGAGCAAAAATATAATAAAATAAATTTTCAACAAAAAATGGAGTAGATAAATTTTAGTTAAAAAAAAGTTTATTCTCAACCCCCAAAAAAACGAGTTTTCAACAAAATATTACAAATTCCAGCCAAAGAAATGAATTTTTAACTAAAGTGATGAAGCTTTAACTAAAAATATTATTTTTAACAAATGAGTTCAACCTTCGATCAAATAGTTTAATTTTTTACCAAATAGTTTAGTTTACGAGTAGAAAGTCTATGAATTTTCTTGAGAATAGATAGTTTTTCAACAAAAAATTTACTTTTCAACCGAAAAATATTAATTTTGAATTAGAGATGAATTCTCAACAAAAAAAGATAAAATTTCTATAAAAAAGATCAATATTCGCCAAAAAAAGGAACAGTTATTTTTAAGTTAAAAAAAATAATTTTTAATTTAAAAAATTAGTTTTCAACTTAAAAAAATAATTTTCAATCGCAGGAATAAATTTTCAACCACAGGAATGAATTTTCAACCACAGAAATGAATTTTCAACCTAAATAATAAAAAGATAAATTTTCAACGAAGAGGATTAAGTTTCTACCAAAAAAATTATTTTTTTGCAAAATACATGAAATTTCAAACAAAGAAAAGAATTTTCAATCAAAAAGATAAATGTTCTCAATATTAAATTCTAACACAATACATGAATTTTCAACTAAGAAAGATCAGTTTAAAAAAAAAAAAAAATGGAAGTTAAATTTTCAGGTAAAAAATTAATTTTCAATCTAAAAAAAATCGAATGTTCAACAGAAATTAATTTTTAATCAAAAAGACAAATTTCGAATGAAGAGGATTAATTTTTTTCACAAAAATATTAATTTTCAATAAAACACATGAATTTTTAAATAAAGAAAATGAAATTTCAATCGAAAACAGAGATATTGTACCAGAAAATATTAATTTTGAAATAAATACATAAATTTTCAACCAAAAAGGAAACACGAATTTTCAACAAAATAATTAAATTTTCAACCCCAAAACGTTAATTTGTAACAAAAATGTTTAAGAGATCCACGTAATTTATGCACCTAATATCATTTCAATTCTTAAAATCATAGAAAGCTTTTCTTCCAGAGGCCTGATTTTTTGCAAGCCTTCTTTAAAACGCTGGAAACTTAATTCTTCGAGCTTTCGTAAGTCTTGTGTTTTGTCATTTTTTTTAGATAGTTTCAAACATTCTAAAAACTAAAATACCTACAGAAGAATTAAAATTCAGATCCTTATTTTTAATGTACTGAATATTTTACTAAATACGTAGAATAGGAATAATTTCATTCCTAAAAGTTATTTTCAGACATCCAAAAACGCCAAAAAATCTTTTGGAGCAAAAAATAACAAACTTTAGAAATACTATAAAACACTTGAAAATTCAGAATATTTTTTTTCCTAATTCAGGGGATGTTTTAATTAAATTGTTTCTTCAAAATTAAACCAGGAGAGAGTACTTAGAATCATAGAAATCTATATTGTTTATCTGAGTTTCTCAAACGAAAACAACCTAACCTTAAAATACTTTTTCAATCGTACTTCAACTTCGGGTAAAATGCAACAGATAACTGATTCAATCAATGCTCTTTTTAATCAAGATTACGAGGTCAACAAACTGAATCGTTTTAACTGAATTCTTTTTTTCAGGGTGCGGGCCTTGTGTACGTCTCGTTCGCACCTTTGAAAGTAAAAATTGCCTCTGGCAGTGCCTTTGTCCACTCCCACAGCCTCGTCGATAACCAAAATAAATAGCACAACTATCTTAAAAAATTTCACAAATCTTGTGGCACAAAGACAGTTATATCAAAATAAAAAATTTCAGACAGGTCGTTGTCGCATCCATTATTTAATCATGTTTTAGTAAATAAATAAATAATCAATAAATTACCTTCAATTTTAGGTTGGGATTGTGTCGTAAGTTTTGCGACAGAATTGGTTCCAAGACCACGTAGCAGCTGACTCACCCCGAGCACTAGAAATGTAAATAATTCCGTTATATTTCGGGTGTTGAAAAAAGCATCGATTTTGGATAATATGGGTAATTACCGCGGCTATTAAATATTTTTGTCACCACTCCAGCCATCCTGCCTCCCAAGATGCACGCAATTGGGGAATTGCGCGCTATCTAGATGGCTTCCTTGTAATTACTAATTAGAATCAATGCCCATTCGAAAAACATCGATCTTGTTTTTCTTCCAGTATTATTTCGAAATATTACCAAATATTACCGTCATTTTAGCAATTATAACATTTTAATTTTACACATCAATTATTGTTTATAAATTGTTGGAGTTTTCTGTTATTAGAAATATTTTTAATCTTCTGGGTAACATTTCCAAGAAATGAGGCCACCAATAGCAGACTGTTTAAAAAGAAGTAGCCATTTGTCTTTTCATAGGAACGTTCCTATTGGTGCTTCATATTGGGTCTTTCCACCCAATTTGGCAGAATTTTGTCAAATGTTTGAAATTATAATAAAATAGCTATTTATAAAAAAATAATTAATAATGACAAGTTTTTTTAATTGATTCATCGTATTTAACGTTCATTTGAGTTTCCCATTTTTAAACCTTCTGAAACTGTGAATTAAAATGTTTTAAATCTTTTTTTGATCACATTAAATTGTTGCAAACTGGAATAGTTTAAAATTAAATAAATTTGAATTGAAAGAATTTGAAAAAGAATAATCTCATATAGAAACATTGTAAATAGTTTGGTTTCATTTTCAATCTTTCAAAATTGTATCGTTTGAAAATGATTATATTTTCTAGTTGAAAAAATAATTCAAACCAAAGCTTATTGGTTAAATAGTGATTTTTATCTTAAATGTTTGGAATTGCTTGAGTAAATGTCTGAAATTAAAGAATTTCAAATAACAAACATTAAATAATTTCATAAATCCCAATTCAAAGCCTTTCATATTAAACAATCTGAAAATGAGAAATACTTAAAATTGTACACACTTTCAAAAACCTGGAAACTATAAAAAAGAAGAAATTTTTATTCCTGAGTTTTTTCCAATTTACAAAAATATTTTTTTATACCATTCAAGCCTTTCGGGATAGGCTTGACACTACCCGATTCGGGTAGTATTTCTAGGTGGATTATTTATTACTAGCACTACTAGTGTGGGCTCACCACACCCACGACGGGCCAACAGCACGCAGTATTCCCGAACGGTCACCCATCCAAGTATTAACCGCGCCCAGCACTGCTTAACTTCAGTGATCTTCCAAAAACTGGTGTTTTCAGCGTGGTATCGCCGTTTGTATCCGTTGGTATCCCCTGAATTTCTTAAATTTTGTGAATTCTTGATGTTCCTTGAATTTTTTAATTCCCTAAAGTCCTTGCATTTCATGAATTCCATCAATTCTTTGAATTTCCTTGATTCCCTGAAATTCATGAATTTCTTGAATTCCCTTAATGCTCTGAAATACTTGAAATTCTCTGAATACAATAAATGCTCTGAAATTCCTGAATTCTCTGTATTCCTTGAATTCTCTAAATCCCTTTAATTTCCGCAATACTTGAAATACCCTCAAATTCTCAAAAATCCTTGAATGTCCTGAAACCTTTCAATTTTCTGAGTTCCCTGAATGCTCTGAAATTCTCTGGAATTCCTTGGAATGTTTGATTATTCGGAATTCCTTCAAAATTTGGAATTCCATGATTTCTCGTAATTCCTTCAATTCTCTAAATGTTCTGAAATCCCTGCAATTTTCTGAATTCCCTAAAATCTTTGACTATCTTGAATGTCTGCAAAAATCGGCATTCCCTGAATTTCTTCAAAAATCAGAATTCCCTGAATTCTCTGAGTTTTTCGAATTCCTAAAATATTCCGAATTTATCTATTTAAATGGCTGAATTCGTTAAATATTATGAATTCCCTGAATTCAGAATATTTACTAAAGAATTCGGGAAATTCCTGAAATCCTCTAAATTTCCTGAATTCTCAAAATATTCTGGACTTATGTAAATACCGGAATTAGTTCAATCGTTCAATATTTCGAATTCCCTTACTTCAGAGAATTTCTTGGATTAAATTTAGGAATTGGAAAAGATTCAGCAATATTTGTTAACTTTACAAGATATATAAGGCTTTTATAAAAGTAGTCAATATACCAAAGTGCGTTTTCCAACTATCATTGTTCATTGAAAGCTTCCTATAAATAATTTCGAATTTCCCGCCGAGTAAAGAGAGCAAATATGGCGTTGCAAGAAAGCAGCCCCATGGTGGCGCTGATTGTTTATTTGCCCTGGATTAATTAAAATGCTTGGGAAAAGACAAATTTATCAAGTTTTCTTTTACGAAACGTTAATCAAAAAAGCTTTCAATATTTTATGAGGGAAAGCTTCCTTCATAAAGGTAAAGTGCTTCAGTTTTGAACCAAAATTTTTTTTTGAATTTGGCGGGAAGTTCAAATCGAATGTCTGTTATATCTTTATTTAAATATTGATACAAATATTTATTATCATTATTAAATTAAAATAACATGTCAGCATTATAATATTATTGATTATCAATAATAAATCAAAACTGAAGGGTAGAAATGCAAAAGGAGTCAAGCGCTAAATTTTCGAAATCGGGTTTATTAGCTCAAAAAATCAGATCAATTCTATTGCACATGCCTGCCAAAGGATTTTTTTTTGGGCATCATTTTCCAAAATTCCCACTAAAAAAAGAACACCCAGAGAGGTTCGAAAGGACACGTGTGTTTGGTTTGTGTTTTTGTGTTCACAGTTCGAGAAGCTTTTCTACAGCCTCAAAGTAAAAAATCAAATTTCATTTTTCTCGACATTGGCTAATTATTTTTAATGACTATTGGGCCCCTTCCGTGCAGCACTAAATAACTTAAAACCCAATTCCTCATTTTTTGGAAATATGCAAAATTATTACTGCTATCGTCATTTGAAGTTGAAATGTCAGTTTTACGCAATTTCGAAGTCATGATTGGATTTTCAAATTTCGCGAAACTGCGTGATTTTTTTTTAACTTTTCGGAAATCAATTCGTCCATTCAATAGCTAGAATGAAAATTTTTCTTAAACTGTAAATTGACTCTACAATTAATGTTGACAGATTTTAAAAGTCGATACGGAACCAAAATCTAACCTCGAAACGTGACCTGTTTCATTCATTTTCTCAAAACTGGATAGAATTTTGTGAGCAAACTTTTTTTAGTTCGATAGAGCATGGAAGTGTCTCGAAAGCACTTCCTTATTTTTTTCTTAAATGGTCCCGCTGAATTTACAACATGTTTTTAGTCTCTCCTGAAAAAAGTGAAAAATGGCGCTTGACTCCTTTTGCATTTCTACCCTTCGACTGGAATTTTTTTCAAATATGTACATTGTTTTGAATACAAAACAAAAAATACAAGAATTAAATATGAACGTCGCGAGACGTGGCCATAGGTGTGATTTACCGTGGTTCTATATTTCATTCTCGTACTTTTTGTTTTGTAAATCAAAATTTTCGAACTTTTTGTAATTTTTTTGTAATTCGAAATTTTCCAATTTTTTATTTATTACTTATAATTAGTAATGATATTGCAACTTTAGCATAGTATTTTAGTTTAGCAATGACAATTAATAATAATACAAATGTTTGAATATAGAGATAATGTAACTTTAGTTTGAAATTTCCGCCCAATTCGAAGCGAATTTTCGTTAAAAATTCCGGCATTTTGCCATTTATTTTAAAAGCTATTGAACTATAAATATTAACATTATTACAACAAGAAATTATCCACTTAATTATTCAATTGAGTAGCTTTTAAGAAATAGATATAATGTCTGCATAAACTCGGAAGAAAAATTATTTTTGTCCAAATAAAGTTTCGTCCCATGCAATTGGTGCTACTGCTTGGCCCTCGGCATGCAGACATCTTGCCAACTGACGTCACATCGTTAATTACCTGAAGGCCACTGAACTATCAGCGCCACCGTGGCGATGGTCAGCATTCATGACATTTTCAATCAGAGTGGGGGCTGCAAGAGAGCAAGAAAGATAACCTCAAGCCGATCTTTCCGCATTTTATGGAAAGTTTCCGGTAAAATAACGCGAGAGAGAGAAGTTGAGAGTCGCTTTGTCAGTGTTGACAACCCCCAGCGAAGAAAAGGTGTAAATCAGAGAACCGCTGATCTTGGCGTTGTAAGGGCGTCCTTGCGTGGTCCGTCGTGATATCGTGTAGGCGTTGGCGAGCGAGGGTGATAAGACAGGGGGATGTGTACGTGAGATTTTCGGGTTTTCGCCTTCTCCATGTGTTTTATTCTACCTCTGAAATCGTGCGAGCCGTGACGCATTTTCGGCCATTTTGGTTGTCGTTTTAATTCGCAATTTCCTAGCAACCAGGCCGAATTCGGGGAAGTGTCGTGTATGCCATGGATTGATTGTCGTCGCTGCACTTGCCTCCTTTGCACCTGTGAACCTTCGCACGGGAAATGCACCGAATCTCGGCGGATTTCGGCGCGGGATGATAGTGATACAAGGATTCCTTCATTGGCCAGAAGCTGCTGCTCTTCTCAGGCTCTGAGGATTTTCCCATCGGAGCATCATCCGGCCCGACGGTGCATACGTGGAGCTGGATTGGATGTAATATGTGCGTGTTTATGTGTTTTTTATATTAGCATGTCCAGTGAATGTAGATCTAGGACGCTCCGCGAAAGTTGCCCCTTTTTTCCCTTTGCTCCAAAAAAAAAAAACTCGCTTCCCAGGCATTTAAATCTGCTCTCGACTGATTATTCCGTTATTTAGATTCTCATAATTCTTACCTACCATGTGCTGTAGTTCCTTGTCTTTATCCTGCTTTTCGCCAAATCCGTTTCAAATTATCCAAACAGCTCAATAACTCTTTATATCAGTCCCCGACAAAATGTACCGATTTTGTCAATTTCAGAGAAAAAAAATCACGAATTTAAGAACTTTGGAAAAAATCAAAAAAATATTGAAAAGGAGTGTTGATTCACATTTCAACTACTGCGTATATATTAAGATACAAAAGATTCCTTAGTATTCCCATGCACTTTGTTTAGAGCTTATGAGGCTGCGGAAAAAAATTCGCATTGTTCCCTATAAGGAAAAATGAAAGAACTTGTAGAATACTGTTGTTCGAAATTTGTCTATTTTTAGAGTATGGTATGGATTTGTCAAAATTTGAATTTTTTGGAGGCTTGAATCTAAAAGTAAGTCACGTTTGTGATTTAGTGCTCAATTTATTTTAAATTTAATAGAATTTATCGAAATATTTTCTTCAATTGAAGATATACAAATTACAATTTTTAGAATAGAAAAATGAAAAGGGATTCAACTGAAATTCATAGGGTTATGTTTCAAATTCCTCATTGTTCAAAAAATATATAAAGCTGGATACATTATACTTTTTTATTTCTTATAATTTGAATTTTCAGTTGAGTTTTTTTTTTCATTTTTATATACAATTTGAATATTACAGTATTTGACACGTATTTATTTTTTACATTATATAATTTGTCACTTGTTTTCTCAAATCGCTTAGTCACTTTTCTAAATAAAATGATCATAATTTCTTTGAATACATTAAAATGGAGAACCCAAGGATTTTCTTTAATTTCTTTGAATTCTTTGAAATTCCCTTAAAACGCACTGAAATGAGTGATTTTCAATATTTTTAATTCACCCTTGACTTGAATTCTTATGGATTTTATCTGATTCTTATTCAATAATTATATTTACTCCTTTTCATCTGAAATTAATGGAATTTTTTGGATTCCAACAATTTTTTTTCTAGAGACTAGAATTATTTCTAATTTATCTTGATTTTGTATGAATTTCATAGAATTTTTCTAAATTCACTCCAATTTTACTGAAGTCAATGCAATATTTTTGATATTTTTTACAATTCATTTAAATTACTTTGGAATTCACCCTGAATTATTAGTAATTTATTCTGACTTTTATCGAATTCTTCTCATTTCCTTTAAATTCCTCTAACTTTGCTCCAATTTTACTGAAACCAATGCAATTTTTTTTATTAAAATTTTTTTCCAGTTAATTTGAATTATTTTGCATTTAACTTTGAAGTCTTATAATTTTTGTAATTCGCCCTGAAGTTTTTTGAACCCTCCTTGAATTCTTGAGAATATCATTAAATTCTTTTGAATTCTCATTTCCCTTTTTCTAAATTCACTCGAATTTTATTTAATTCGTCGTTTTTGTTCAATTCACTTAAATTCTGTTCCTTGTATTCTGTCTACTCCTATTGTACTCAATGCCATGGAATTTTTAAAAATTTTGCTCAATTATATTCGTCCAAATTCTTATGAATTTGGAATTCACCCGAAATTCTGATTACTTTATTCTGAATTCTTAAAAAAAATTAATTCTCTGCAATTCTCTTGATTTTTTAAACTCTCGTTGAATTCCTTTGAATTTAACTGAATTGTTCTAAATTCTACTCAATTAAATGGATTTCAATTTTTTATTTTAGTTCCTTTTTTTCATTCTTAAGTCTTTTAAACTCACCTTGGATTCTTAGGCATTTTATGACATTCTTTTTTATTATCTTGAATTCACTTCTAAATTCACTCCGATTTGACTGAATTCAGTGAAATATGTTGGATTTTTTTTTCAATTAACTTGAGTTTTTTCTAATTCATCTGAATTTTGTCGAATTCTTCTCATTTTCCTTAAATTTTTCTAAATTTCTTGGAAATTTACGTAATTCGTTTTTTTCACATTTTTTGAATTGAATTGTCCACTCCAATTTTTATTCAATTCGATGCAAATTTTTTGGTTTTTAAAATTTTATTCAATTATGTATATATTTTCACATTCTTATGAATATCTCGATGAATATCATCAGTCTTGAATTCCCTTGAATTCGTCTAAATTCACTCCTATTTTACGAAAACTGGCGGAATAGTTTTTTTTTTAAATTCATTTGGAATTTTCTTGATTTTTTTTTAATTCTCGCTGAATTCTTTCGAATTGAATTGTTCTACATTTACTCAAGTCATTTATTGAAGTCAGTGAAATTTTAGATTTTTTTCAATTCACTTGATTTTTTTTACTTTTACTTAAATTTTTATGAACTTTATCGTCTTTTTCTCATTTTTCTTTAATTCCTCTTTGAATTTGTCCCGAATTCCTCATTAATTATTATAAATTTCTTCGAATTCTTTTGAATTCAAAAGAACATTCGTCTTTTTCAGTTTTAGTTATTTAGTTTTTATTTAGTCATTATTTTAGTCTATTTTCGGGTAAGAAATCAGTCACTTTTTTATGGTTTCAAGTAAATTAGGCTGAGGACAGCTCCGGGTATAATTTAAAAATTGTGTACGGTTTTGAAATCGTAATCATAAAAAAGAAATTAATTTGGAAATTTGCCTTGAGCGGTCATACTAATTTTGTTCTAATTGCCTTATTTCTCCTGTCCCAACGTTGTCCTATATTCTAAGGCAATTGGGAAAGAAATCTTTTTAAAAACGACAGTTTTTCCTCGGTTATATTTCATCCATAAATATTATTCCAACTACAATTTAAAATATGCATAATAATTTTTTTATATTATTTATTATAATTATTATAATATAATGTATTATTTCTAATATAAATGAAGAAATATCTTGACACTTTTTCTAGTTTATAAAGTCATCAGTAAAAAATTGCTTTCATTTGAACATTCAGAACTTGAAGCGCATCAATTTCTGACCTACCTGTATGATTAGATAGTAAAACATTGTCTGCCAAGCCGGTCATTCAACTGTCCCATGATCAGTGTATTTTTAGCGTCTCGTGCAGGTTCGTGTTGATTGGAAATCAATTTTCCTAATTGAGTTCTCGAGAAATATTTAGAATTTTACTACATACGTCTAGCGTAAAGTCGTAAATTTTCGAACCGTGGAAGGGAGTAGCTGAGTTTTCGTTTCCTCGAAGCCCGTGGTTGATAAGATCGATTGTTTACCTCGGGAGAGTTGAGTAAATCAAAGAAGGCGTGGATGCTAGCTAGGATTAGAGAAAGAGGAAAGGAAACGAGGTTTCGTCAAATCGTTCGGCTTCACGCACTTGTGAATCATCCTCGAGTCTTGGCTCGGGCTCGGGTTCGGTCACCCCGCTCCCCGGGCACCTCATACTGCCTCATACGTGCCTCATTCTTCCGTGGAATGTGACGGGTGATCATCGCCGGTGGGGGGAAAACTGTGGAAATACTGGAAATGGTTGTCCGCAGTCCTTAATATCGTAACTCCAGAGAAAATGGAAAAGTCACCTGGAACAATAGCATTGTTATGCAGCCAGACGCCGGTTTTTAGTTTGTACTTTATAAGAAAAAGAAAGGGACAAAAGAATCGTGTACGCTGGTTAAACAATCAGGCTTGTTTTTAAAGTAGGACTGAACACTCGTGTTGTTAGGTTTGGGATTTTGGTTTATCGGAAAGGATTTTGTTTTAGTTTAAATAATGATTTCATCAAAGAAGTCCTCTTTTTTTCCTGCTTTCAAGGAACTTTCACTTTTTCTCGTTTAGATGCGAACTCTATTAATAGAACCTAATAAGAAAATCCAACAATTTTTGTCTAAAAGTTATTTCTTTTTAGGTGTAAAGTCGACAATTACATTTTTGGTTTGGAATTGATTAAAAATTCTACTGTGTGATTGAAAATTTCATTATTTTCTTGGAAATTCAACTAATTTTTAAGAAATCATCTTTTTGGTGGACAGTTCAACTGTTTTGTTGAGCATTTGTGTTTTTGGATAAAAAAGTTATACTTTTGGATTAAAAATTCAGCTTTTTGGTAGATAAGTTATATTTATAGGCTGCAAATTCAACTGTCTTCTAAAAAATTCTTCTTTTTAGATTGAAAATTAAATTAGTTGGTTGAAAATGCATTTGTTTTTCGTTGAAGTGTAGCCTTTTATGTTTGAAAATTCTCGACCATTTGGTAGAAAATCCATCTTTGTAGCTTGAAACTGCAACAATTTTTCTGGATGCAAAGTTATCTGTTTTGTTGGAAATTCTTTTTCTTTTTGGTTGAAGACTAATTTTTGTAACTGAAAATGTAATTATTCCCTTCTTGCTTGAAAGTGTCTTTTTTTTTTATTTGAAAAGTTATCTTTTTGTGTTTAGAAGACAAGTGTTTTCTAAAGCATTCGACTTTTTTGCTTTTAAACTCAACTTGCGAAAAATTCATTTTTTGGATTGAAAGTTCATCATTTTAGGTGAAAATTAATCTCGGAATTCCTTCTTATTGGTTGAAAAGTCAAGTACTTGGTTGAACTCCTTTGTTAAACATTCATTTTTCTGGTTGAAGATGTATCATTTGAGTTGAAAATTGAAATATTTTCCTGAGGATTCGTTCTTTTTTTTGCTGGTAACGACGTTTTTTAACTGAAAGTTTAACTATTCCGTTTTTTGATGAAGATTTATCTTTTTCATTTGAAAATTCAACTATTTGGTTGAAAATTAACTTTTTTGTTGAAAAATCATATTTCACGTTGAAAATTTAAAGGTTCTATAAACAAATTATCTTTTTGGTTTGAAAATTCATCTGTTTTGGTAGAAATGTCATCTTTTTGGTTAAAAATGCAACTATTTGTTTAAAACTTATTCTGTTTTGGTTGAGGATTCAAATATTATTATGGAAATTCGTCCTTTTTGGTAGAATTGAACTATTTTGATAAAAAAATTTAATATTTTTCGGTTGAAATATCAACATTTTGCTTCAGCTTTCAACTTTTTTGTTGAAAATTCAACTATTTCGTTAAAAGTTGAATTCCTTGGTTAAAAATTCATTTTATTGGTTAAAAATGTATCACTTGATTATTGTTGAAAATTCGCCTTTTTGGTTTAAAAATTCTATTATTTTGACTGAAAGTTCAAGTATTTGATTGAAAATGGACTTTTTTGTTCAAAATTCATATTTTCGGGGTGGAAGTTCTACTGTTTTTGTAGAAAATTCGTCTTTTTTGGGTTGAAAATTCAATAATTTGGTTGCGTTTTCTTTCTCTCTTGATTGCAAAATCTTTTTGATTTATGATTTAACTATTATGTAGAAAAGCTGTCTTCTTTGGTTGAATTTAGCTGTTTTTGATTAGAAATTAAAATACTCTTTAGTTTAAATATCAAGTATTGCATTCTTCGTTCAGAATTCATATTTTTTGTTGACATTCAACTATTTGGTTGAAACTTGAATTACTTTATTAAAAATTCTTTTTTTTTATGAAGATTAATCATTTTAGTTGAAAAAAATTTTTTTAACTGAAAATTTAACTATTCCATTCTTTCTTGAAAAGTCATCTTTTCGAATATAAAACTCACGAAAGTATTAATAAATCAAAGTAAAAAATTAAGGGCTTTTAAATTTTGTATATTTTAAATTAGTTTTTTTAACTTCAGTTGCAGACAATTTGGTTTTCGTTCGAATTGTAAATTATTAAAAATTAATTTAATAAATTAGTTCATTTTAGTAGTTTCAGTAGTTATTAAATTATTCCATTTAAAACTAGTTTCTTCATATTCAGCTGTAGAAAATTAGGTTTCGTTCGAATTGTAAGATACTCTTAAAGCTTTCTGAATGTTAATTTTTGTTCTAGGTTTTAATTTTATTATTAACTGAAAAGGAACTCGCAGATCTTTATTAAATTTCCTAACTTCACACGATGTGTAAGAAGCGCAGATACGCGATCTATGTACATAGTACGTACATTGTTTTCTAAAGTCGTGTGATCCATTTCTTAATACGGAATAAGTGACCGTGTCAAGAAAACTGGGTCTTTTATTAAACTACTTTAGGTCGAGCTACGTGATCTGGTTTCGTACAAATTTGCGTAGGTGGAAGAAGCAAAACAATGTGTTCAAAGACCGCGTGGAATGGTTTGGAATATGATCTTTTACATTTACATTAATACCGCAGACCTTGATAAATTCAAACTGAAACGTCAATGAATGAATACTTTTGCTATCAATGAACTCCTGATTATATTGTTGATCATAACCAGGAAAGAATTTTTTTTATTACTTTATGTTTTATTTATTTTTTGACCGAGAATTTTACAAATGTTTAGGAGATATTATATCCAATCACTTGAAATATCTACAATTTCGTATCACATGATATAATGCAACTTAAAATAATTTCGATTAAAACTTTTTCTTGAATGCTAAGTTTTTCAATTTAAAAATCATTCAGTGTAACAATATTGCAGTAATTCTAAATTCTTTTTCTCAAAACATTTTCCATTTCCAATTTAAAGAATTTAAAAATGCAGTTTTGAAGACATAAATAGTAATTAAAAATTAAACAATAATTAATTTTAGCATACGATTCCCAAGTTGTTCAACATTTTTTTTACACATTTTAACGTTAAAATTTGAATTTTTGGGTTTTTAACAATTTGGTTGAAATTTTTTTCTCTGTTGACTGAAAAATGAACAGTTAGTATTTTTGAAACGACTTAAAGTTAAAATAATTTAACCTGTAATTTATGAAGGGTTTGCTTTAAATTGAAATTGAAATTTGTTGAATTCGTTTAAATTTACCCGGAAAAATTAACAAGTGCCCGGAAGAAAATCGGGAACTGACCGGGAATTAAAAATCATCGTCCGGGTAGACACCTTGATTATATATTTTTTTTCAGTGAGAGAATTTTACATGGTCACTGAGTCTTCAAAAATATATTTTTTTTTATTCGAACTTGAAAGAGAATTTAAATGTTCTGATGATTTTTTGAAAAAATAGATTATGAAATTATATTTGAATATTGAATTTTTATTTACATATATTTATTTATATAACATTTGAATATTTAAAATTTCAGTTTCTATTTTTATCTCAAGGTGGGGTGAATGAAAACAAAATGTTTTTGAGCAGACAAGATTCGTTCCTTGTTTGCAAAATCTGCAGAATATTTTTTCTCAAAATAGGGCTTTTGAAATTGAGGTAGTTTAGTACAAAAACGTAGACCGATTTTTGTCAAAGAACACTAGAAAGTCATTTGCGCAATGAATGAAAAGGGTGAAAAGCCATTGCTTTGCACTTGGCGTGCCCTTACTAGTGAGTGCATTCATAGATCTTGGCTCAAAGATTATTTTAAGACTGCTCATGGAAAATTGCAATCCTCTACCTTTTTGAATCTGTATTCTACTGAAAATATATTTTCCGACTTGAAATTTTTTATTTATTTTATAATCAGCTAATTATTGGTACAAATCTAATAACTAATAATCAAATTAGATTATAAGTACATTTTACAATTATGCTGAATTTAATTTTTAATAATTAATCTTTGTTAATTTGTTAATTGTTCTTCATTGTTGATTATTATTCTTTAAAGTATTCTCAGCTTTTTTTCCTTTAGAAAAAGAAATTCCTTTTTCTAAAGGAAAAAAGCTAAGAATACTGTAAAGGATAATAGCTAGCCAAATTTGATGGTCCAGCCAATTATTTTTAGCAATCCGAAAATAGAGGATATTGTTAACTCGTGGAAGCTCTCCGTTTGTTGAATATTAGAGGAACAGGTCAGTGCTATTTTCATTTCGTTAATTCTGTCGACCTTCGTATTTTTAAATAATTTAGTCAATGAACAAAGTTTGAGAATTCATCTTAAAATTAGATGTTTTCGAATGACTGACTTAACAGCCTTTCCCCTTTTTTAAAAAATGTTATCTTTTTTCTCTATGTTTTTAAGAAATATAAGCAAATAAGAAAATCCAAACATTTTTAGTAGAAAGTTAATTCTTTTTGATTGAAAGGTCTACTGTTATATTTTTGATACAGAATTCATGTATTTTGGTTAAAAATTCTACTATTTGGTTGAACATTTTATTATTTTGTTGAAAAATCAACTATTTTAATAAAAAGTTTTTGGACGAAAATTTACCTGTTTGGTTGAACTTTCGTGTTTTCGGCTTGAAAATTCAACTGTTTGGTTGAAGTTTAATTTTTTTGCTTACTTAATCTAAATCGACATTTTGCGTATGAAAAAAAAAAATTATAAAGAATTTTGATTTAAAATGATATTTTTGTTTGAAAATTGAGGTATTCGGTTAAAACTTCTTGGTTGGAAATTTAGCTGTCTGCTAAAAATTCGTCTTTTTGGTTTGAAGATTTAATTATATTGTTGAAAATACAACTGTTTTTGTTTAACGTTTCATCTTTTTTCTTTGAAAATTCAATTGTTTCTTAGACAATTCCTTTTTTTATTAATCATTTTAATATTTTGCTTAAAAATTCAATGTTTTGCAGAAAATTCGTTTTTTATGTTAAAAAATCATCCATTTTGGTGGAAAATTCAACTATTTGGTTGAAAATTAACTTTTTTCTTGAAAATTCATATTTTTGGGTTGAAAATTCAATTTTTGTATAGACAATTCATTTTTTGGGTTAATCATTTAACTATTTTGGTTGAAATTTCAATATTTTGTAGGAAATTCCACTATTTTGAAGACACTGTCATTATTATGGATAATAAATTCAACTGTTTTATAGAAAATTCGTTATTTTTGCTTGAAAATTCAAAAGTTTGATAGAAAATTCTGCTATTTGGTTGAAAATTAACTTTTGGGTTGACAATTCAATTGTTTTGTGAACCAATTCATTTTTTTGGGTTAGTCATTTAACTATTTTTGGTGAAAATTCAATATTTTGTATGAAATTTCACTATTTTGAAGAAAATTCCACTAGTTTGGATAATAAATTCAACTGTTTGGTAGAAAATTCGTTAATTTTGCTTAAAAATATCAAAAATTTGATAGATAATTCAGCTATTTGGTAGAAAATTCATGTTTGTGGTTTGGAAATTCAATGGGTTTTTGGACTGATTCGTTTTTTTTGGGTTAATAATTATTTAATTATTTTGGTTGAACATTCAATGTTTTGTAGAAAATTCAATATTTTGTAGAAAATTCCAAATTTTGAATGAAAATTCAGCTTTTTTGTTAAAAATTCGACTTTTTTGATTGAATTAATTTATTTTTTATTTGAAATTAAAATCTTGTTTGATTCAATTATAAACTATTATTTATTTTCTGTGAAAATTCAGCTACATACTTGTTTGAAAGTTGAACCTCTTCGTTAAAAAATCATTTGTTGTTGTTGAGGATTGATCTTTTTAGTTGTAAATTCATCTCTTTAGTTGAAACTTGAACTATTTTGTTGAATTTTTTTTACTTGAATGTTTTTTTAAATGAAAATTCAACTCTTTTATGAAAAAATGCAACTATTTTGATGAATGTGTACTATATTTCGACTTTGAAGCGTAGGAATTTAATTAAGCGTTTCAAATTGAATTCAGTATAGTATCTGCATTAATTTTATTTAAAAAAATGTATCCCTGTTTTCGTAAAATATTTGCTGTTTTTCCCCCTAGTTTTCCCCTGTTTTGAGATCATTTTGGGCTTCGAACTGGAATAAAAATTGATTGATTTAAGTCTTCTCTATATCTACCGGGATTATAAGAAGTATATAAAATATTTTTTGATTGAACTGCAATAAAATGATACTTCAAAAGCAAACGGATATTGCATTTTTTCTACAAATTGACTGTCATCCGCAGAGTTTTATCCTCGAGAAGACAAGTGGATGAATTTTTATGAATGATAAATAAAGCATTTTATCTGGCAAGATTTAATCTTATCCGCCTTGTAGGTATCACAGATTACGATTTGCACAAGCTTGATAACGTATTCGACGGATATCGCGATAATTACGTGACCGAGCTAATTTGCATTCCATTATCACTTCTTTAAATAGCTGGACTGAATCGTTTCAGACACACAGTAATGAATAGGTGTATATCGTCCCTATATTTATCCTGTAAGATCGAGTTATTAATAACGTGAATATC
The DNA here is from genome assembly GCA_932178445.1 of Andricus quercusramuli. Classification (NCBI taxonomy): domain Eukaryota; kingdom Metazoa; phylum Arthropoda; class Insecta; order Hymenoptera; family Cynipidae; genus Andricus; species Andricus quercusramuli. The sequence goes on along the minus strand of CAKNXH010002267.1, from coordinate 47,025 downwards.
TGTCATCTGCAGGATTTACCAAAACTTCAGAAGCTGCTTGAATCTGAGCCCTTTTTTCATTTTTGTTGGTTTTTGTGGGGTCGGTTAATTTATACGTATACATATATCTATAATTCAGTCTATATTTAAATCAGAGCTTAACTTCTTGATCTGAATTTTCATTCAAAAAGAGATTCGCTTGTGGTATTTTTAAAAAGTTCAAGGTTTAATAATAAATGTTGACCTAGAGGGAAAAATGTACTAACTTTGCAAAACAGTTGTTAGAATAATTAGAGCAGAATTACAAATTACTTTCTCTAACTTTGATAAAAATTCTGTAATATTGTTAGATTACAAAAGCGCTATTAAAAAATTGCATTGTTTAATTTTTTGTATTCTTTGTTAGATAAGTTAATTGCAAGCACTTCGTAGTTCATGTTTAAAAAATAAATACTTTTCGTTTTCCAACGCTTCTCAGTAAAAACCATTAATTCTTTAACAGTTCGATTTAAAAGTTCCAAGTTTTGACAATGTTATATATTCAAATTCTTGAAATTATCAAAATTCGAGCGTTTCCAAAATAAAATTGTATTTTATGTTTTTAACGCTTAACGTACAGTATTGTTAAGTTCTTATCAATTAGTTAACTTTTTTTTAAGTTTTGCACGCTTTTAACAACAAATTAATTCATCGCTCGCTTAAAAATCAAAATGGTTTCATTTTCTGTGTATTCAATTTGTAAATTTTCCATGCAAAATGTTTAATTTCGAATGCTGCAAATTAAGAGATTGTTTATTTTACAATTTATATGCCTTAAGCTAGAAACTGTTTAATTTTGACTGCTTTACATTTTAAATTGTTCATTTTTTCAAAAATTTAAGCAAATGTTAAGTTTGAGCATTAGAACTTCAAGAAATTGTAATAGCAAACACTTACAAATTTAAATGTTTTCGGTTTGAAGATTAAATATGAACCTTTTTAATTCTTAGTTGGCCTTGACAATTTTTTGTACATAGTTAATTTTGAAGGCTATACGTCTGATTTTATTCAATTTCGATCGATTTCCGGTTTCCAAGCAAAGAATTATTCAGTTTTGAATCTTATAAAACTTGTTAACTTCGAACTTGTTAAAATTCATAACGTTTAATTTAAAAATATTCTCAATATTAAAAAATGTTAAAATACTTTCAATTTCAAAATTTTCAATTGTTCTAACCAACTCAACTTAACTTATCACTTTATGAAGATAAAGTCACTATAGACACTTTTTAAAAATGCTTTTAAAATGATTTCTGAATTTTCTTGAATTCTTTTGAAATCTTTTAAGGAATTTAAAAAGATTCTAAGAATTTTTTAATAGATTTTATTAATTTGAAGGTATTTTAATAGATTTTATTAATTTGAAGGTATTTTAAAGGATTTTAAAGATTTCAAGGTATTTTTAAAAATGGAATGTTCAAGAGCTTTAAAAATTTTAAAGTGATTTCAAAGTTTTTAAAGATTTGTATTGAATTTTGAAAGATTACAAGGCATTTTCAAGGGATTTAAAAAATTTCAAGGAATTTCCATATATTTAAATGATTATAAAGGATATAAAATTTGTTTGATGCTGCTGTAAATAATTGCCTAGACTTTCGGACGATATGGAACGATTTTATAGGACCTAAATGGTTTTGAGATATCTCAAAAGATGCAAAGTGATTTTATAAGATTACCGAGGATTTTAACGAATCAAAGGAATTTTAAAAGCTCTCAAGGTCTTTTAATAGATTTTCCAGAGATTTAGGTAGTAACGTTAGATTTCATATAATTTGACGATAATTTGTAGTATTTTAATTTAAATTTTTAAGAATTTGAAAATATAAGGGAATTTTCAGATTACAAGGAATTTTTAATTGATTTCAGTCATTTGAATAATGATTTTAAGGGATTGAAAAAATGCATCCAGTTCTAAAGAATTTCCTAGAACTTCAGATGACGATTTTAAAGTAACTATGATTTTAAAGGATTTAAAATGATTTCCAGGAATTTTATAAGATTTTAATAAATTTAAGGCATTTTAAAAGCTCTCGTGGTATTTTAATACATTTTTCCAGAAATATCAGATTTCATAGAAAATTCAAAGAACATTCATAAGAAGTAAGGCATTTCGTAGGATTTCAAATATTTGAAGAGATCTTCAAACAAATTTGGCAATTCATTTTAATTCATTAGAAATTCGCTCAGAATTCTTATTATTTTATCCTGAATTCGTTCAAATTCTTTAGAATTCTCTTAATTTTTTTGTTCTTTTTATTCACCTTGAATTTTTATTAATTTTTAAAACTTCTTTTGAATTTAACTTGAATTGTTTGGAAATCTTAGAAATCGAATCCTTCTGAATTGTTTTAAATTCAAAAGAACATTGGTCACATTATTAATGCAAAGTAGTCACTTTTTTGTTTATATATGTCATTTTTTCAAGTAAATTAGGCTGTTAAGCCCGGAGAATTGTTGACGTCCTCGTAAAGTTCGATTCCTAATCAACTCTATAAATAAATTAAAATATTATGAATAAGAATATTATAAATTAAAAGTGTAAATTGTTTTATTCCATTTATAACAGATTTTTTATCAAAAATGTTACAAGATTAGAATTTCGTTCTTTTTGCGGCCATCCTGTTCATTTCAAAATATTTTACGTTGTGTAATACTTTAAATTTAAAATGTTGCAATTATTTTAGCTTACATTAACACTGCAAGTCTAGTTGTTTCATCTTTTATCCATAAACTTTATAATGCCTCTAAAAGTTTGAATATAGCTGAAAAAAGATAATGGCCCTGTCCAATAAAAGTGTAAATTCATTGTCTACTTGTTGCGATAGTAGCTTTTTATGTAAATATTTTGGAGGGTATGTCAAAGGAAGGAAGAAAAGGGAAAATTTTCACACGTTGGTTGGTTCGTTCCTGCCCTGGTGACCACATCTACGTTAGTGTGCACGTAAACATACGTTATTGGTCTACTACATGCAGCAGGTAGCCGCTTTTCAAACGAACCGGAAAGAAAATTGGGTCCGCGGTTACGAGTCCTCGTTTTCATACATAATCAATAGTTTTACGACCCAAACTTCCAGTCCTCGTTTGTAATCACTTCTCACCTTAATCATTTACTAATTGGCACTACCGTGATGATCTTTTATTTATATTTAACTCTCCTCAATTTTGTTTAACATGTCATTATTGTCAGTTCACTTTTTTAAGGCGATATCACTATTCTGCTACTATTTCGATAAAAATTTCACTTAAGACACAATTTTCGATTTAAAATGACGAGTTTTCAACAAAGAAAGATTTTTCAATTAATAAGGAAACAAATTTTCATCAAAAATGTTGAATTTTTAAGTCAAAAACATGAGCTTCTAATAAAACAGTTGAATATTCAAGCAAATAGTTAAATTTTCAACCAAAAAGATGAATTTTGAACCAAGAATATTAATTTTCTATGAGAAATGAAGAATTTGCAAGAAAATACATACATTTTTAACCAAACAGTTGAATTTCCAACTAAGAAGATTAATTTCCTACCAAAAAGACAAATTTTTAACAAATTACATTTTCAACTAGATAGTTTGAAAAATGGGCTTGATGTTAGTCTAAATTTTATTTGATTAATTTTTACTTGATAGTTTTTTCGTTTCTAACATTTTTCAACTAAATAATTGAATTTTTAATCCAAAAAATGGAGTAGATTAATTTTAATTTAGAAGAATTCATTTTCAATAAAAAACGAATTTTCCACAAAACAGTTTAGTTTTTTACGAAATAGTTGAATTTTGTACCAAATTGTGGAATTTTCTAGCCAAAAGGACGAACTTTCTATAAAACAGTTAAATTTTGAGCCCGAGAATGTTAATTAACAACAATGAAGTATATTTGTAATCAATAAGTTGAGTTTTGAACAAAACTGTTAAGTTATAGCAAAAAAAATTACTT
>CAKNXH010002267.1:22137-38074 GCA_932178445.1 Andricus quercusramuli | reverse complement strand
AACATTCATAGTTTCGCACACGATTGAAACCCGAAAAATCTTTAAATTTTAAATTTAAATTTATTATAATGAATCATCGTGAAAGTATCAAATTTATCCATGTACTATGTTGACAATTCGTGTTTCTAGTATAAAATTTATTTTATTGTTTGAAAATTCATCCTTTAGTAGAAAATTCAACTCTTTTGTTGTAGATAGTTTTTTTTTAATAAAAAATTCGTCCTCTGGATTAAAAATTCAACTGTTTAGTTAAAAATGTAACAGTTTTTCGTTGAATTTTATCATTTTTGTTTCTAAATTTGACCATTTGGTTGATAATTCATTTTTGTAGGTTAAAAATTCAATTATTTTGTTTAAAAAATCATTTCTTTAGTTTAAAAGTTTAATTATTTGGTTGTAAATTCAATGGTTGGGTGGAAAATATATATTTTTATTATTCAACTATTCGGTTGAAAATTCATCGATCTTGATTGAAAATTAATTTTATTGTTGAAAATTCATCTTTTCCGTAAGAGTTGTTCGACTTTTTAGCTTGAAAACTCAACTCATTTTGAAAAATCATCTCTTGTGATAGTAAATCCATATTTGTTGGTTGAAGATTCAACTACTTTGTTGAAAATTCATCTGTTTTGAATGAATATTTTTATCATTTTCTTGAAAAGTCGTCTTTTTTGTTGTTGAAAATTTACTACTTGTTTGAATGTTGAACTACTTTGTTAAAAAATAATTTTTTGGTTGAAGATTGATCTCTGGTTAAAAATTGAGGTATTTTGTTGAAAAATCTTTTTTTCTAATATTGATCTTTTTTAGTGGAAAATTAATGTCTTTTGTTAAAAATTCGTATTTTTTGGTTGAATGCAACTGTTTTTTATTTGAAGTAAAAATATTGTTGGGTTAAAATATATCAACTATTACATTTTTTCTTGAGAGTTAATCTTTTTTTGGTTGAAAATTCAACCTTTTTGTTTAACATTTGTTTTTTTTTTATAGAAAATTCGTCCTGTTGGATAGAAAATTCACCTTCTGGTTGAAAATGCAACTATTTTGTTGAAAAATTATCTTTTGTGTAACATAACACTTTTGTTGAAAATTCATTTCTTATTATAGAAAATTCATATTTTTTGCTTGAAGATTCAACCATTTTGTTACATAAAAAAATAAAAAAATTTGTCAGAGTTTTATTGAAAAATTGTTTCCGAGAGTTATTATAAAATTTTTTGTTTCCATGATCAAAATTCTTTTGTAACAAGTATTGCAATGTTTCAAGAAGTTTGAAGAGTTTGGCCTACCTTTAGCCTAAATAATTGAAACTGTACATTTTTGTTTAAAATTTACGTTAAAAATATTAATTATTTCAAGTTTATGAACAAGATTCATAAGACATGATTGTGTGAATACAGCAGAATTCTTTTAAACATACTGAGATTTTATTTTCGTGCAATTTGTAGAATTAACTGTAATTTACAACCTGGTTATAAAGATGTAAAAAAATAATAGAGTAGGAGGTACGACGACGAGAAGAATAGTATTTCCGCGTTGCTCAAATAAGCGAGTCGTACGAGGAACGTTTGCATTGTCATTTTCGACCGGATAAATAACACAATTAAGTCATCTTCCGGTTTATTATTCAGCGATTTTTCTAGCCCTTCGAACAAAAGGTGATCTCGATCGGAAATACTCACGAATACTACGATCGTTTCATTCATTATGGTATTAACACGTTAGTAAATTTAGTACACATTGGATTTTAGTGAAATAAAAACCAGTATAATACGTTTTTAAACTGATTTATTTTTATTTAAATTATAAACAAAAAATAAAATCATTTTTTTATTTCGAAAATATGCTAGGAGGTTCGAAGTTTTAAAATGATTACAGTCTAACTTTTCAATTTCCCCAAATTTTTAATTTGTTTAAACAATTTTTCTCAGTCAATTGTGAAAAGTAATTTTTTTTCTGCAATTACTGACACCATTAACGAATTTGAAGAGTAATATTTTTTTGCTCAAGATATTTTGCAATTATTTAAACAATTAATTATCATTCACTTGCACCTTTTCATCGGGAAGGTAAAGTCTAGTTTTTTTTCAAATCTATCACACTATGTCGCTTTCTATTCAGTTTTACTGAAGGTGGCATAGCGTGAGAGATTCGAAAAAACTAAGACTTTTCTCCGCCTTCATTATGAAAAAGCGCAAGTGAATGATTATTAATTGTTTAAATAATTTCAAAAGAATATTACTGTTCAAATTCGTTGTCTCATTAATTCCAGAAAAGAATAACTTCGACGATTTACAGAGAAAGAATGGTTTAAACAAATTAAAAATTCTTTAAAGAAATCAAAATTGTTTTAAAAATTATTAAATGGAGTGTTGCAGTATAGAACTAGATAACCAACATTGTTATCGAAAATGGGTTGATTGTATGAAAAATAAAAAATAAAATAAAATACACATCGTGGTAAAAGGATTTTTCAAAATATCATTTTTTGATACAATAATTTTTGAAAAAATTTATTAACAATATTCTTCACAATTTAGTTACAATTTTAACGTATGAATAATTTTTTTATAACTTCTTAGCATTGATATTTCTTGCTGTCATAATTATTTAATGACAGCAAATTTTTTTATTTTTCGGATTTTTATATAGAACACTCACATCTCGGAAGTAAGTTTTTATTTTATTTTTAAACTGAAAATTGAATGTTTTATTGCAATTTTCATTCGAGTGTGTTCTATTTTGTGGTGTCACTTTGAGATTGTTAACTTCCACATCCGTTTCCTCGAACCTGGATAACTTTTTTTCATCAATCTATTTCGATCTCAGTTCAGCAAAACTTCGGCTCGGGAGTGGACATTTGTTTTATCTTCAAATAGTGATTTCGATTTTATAGAATATTTGTTCGCTCTTTTGAAAAAGTCCCATTTTGTTGGTTATCTAGTTCATTCTTTAATTATGTCGTTAATTCCAGAAAATAATTTTTTACGATTTTAAAGAGAAAAATTGTTTGCATTATTACTAAATAGATTAAACAAGAAGAACAAGAAGTAATCACTTATCGATTAAAAATAATTCACGTTGAAAAAATAAAAATACCGTCTTTAGCATGAATTCGATAGAAAACTGCTATTTCGTATTTTTTGGGGCATTTTCCCGGCACAATAACAGGGGATTGGGGGTGTCAAAATTAAAAGTTATTTGGTGGTAATTATTCCTTGAATACTCCTTAAGAACTGACTACAGAAAGTTGATAAGAAGTATTTCTTTTTTCCATTTAAAAAAAATGTATAATAAGATCGAACCTTTCAAGAGCAAATCAGGCAATTTCTGTAAGAAGTAAATGTAAAAAATAATCAGGACTGCCACACAGTTACTATTAGTCACTTTGTTTTAAAATCACTTTTTTGAATAATTTTGAAGTATGTCAGGGCATTTTTAAAGGTTCCAGGAAATTTGTAATAGATTTCAATAATCTGAAGAGATTGTTAAGATGTTAGAGTATTTTTAAACCTAAGGATTTTTAAAGAGCTTTTAAAAGTTTCAAGGGATTCCAACAAATTTTAGGGATTTTTAAAATATTCCACGGATTTTTGTATTAATTTCATTAATTTGAAGGGATTTCAAAGCTTTTGAAATATTTTAGGATAAAAATTTTTCTAGAATTGCGGAAGATATCGAACGATTTTACTGGACCTATACTGTTTTAAGATACATATTTTAAAAAATTGGACGGGATTTTATATGGTTTCCGAGGATTTCAATGATTGTAATGGGTTTTTAAGGCTCTCAAGGTATTTTAATAAATTTTCCAGAATTTCGGGAATTATTGTCAGATTTCAAAGAATGTCACGGGATTTTATAATATTTTAGTGGATTTTAAAGAATTTATTCAGGAGAAGTGAGATATTTTGTAGGGTTTCAAAGATTTGAAGATATTTGAAATAATTTGTTGGGAATTCTTTTTAATTTTTTAATTCACTTAAATTTTTCTAAGTTTACTCAATTCTACTTATTCAATGGATTTTTCTATTTAACAAAATTTTTATTTAACTGATCATGGTGATCAATTGATCAAAGGATTTAAAAGATTTTAAGGGATTTTAAATATTTTAGGTGATTTAAAAAGATTAGAAGTAGCTTTTAATTGATTCTAGTAATTTAATGGTATTTCAAAGGATTTGCAATATTTTAGGGTATTGTAAAAGATTTCCAGGCGTTTCAGGGATTTTAAAAAGTTTTAAGGGATTTCAAAAGATTTAAAAGGATTTGAAACAGTTTAGGAATTTTTTTTATTTCAATAGTTTCAAGGGATTTCAAAGATTTTGAAATATTTCAATTCTAGGGGATTTCCAATGGGTTTTATAATTTTAAGGGATTTAATGTTTTGATGTTTTAATGCCAACGGCGATACCACGCTGAAAACACCAGTTCCCGTTAGATCACTGAAGTTAAGCAGTGTTGGGCGCGGTTAGTACTTGGATGGGCGACCGTTCGGGGAATACTGCGTGTTGTTGACCCGTCGTGGGTGTGGTGGACCCACACTGGTAATATTTATCCACCTAGAAACACTACCCGAATCGGGTAGTGAGGCAATGAACTTTCGAGTTCGAAATGCTAATCAATTTTTTTTTTTTTTTAATGTTTTGATGGATTTCAAAGAATTTATTCACAAGAAGTGAGGGATTTCGTAGGGTTTCAAAAATTTCAAGAGTTTTTCAAATATTTTTTGCAATTTATTTAAAATTCATCCTGAATTCTTATTAATGTATCCTGAATTCTTTTAAATCCTTTGGAATTCTTCCTTTAAATTCGCTGAAAATTTACTGATATCAATGGAATTTTTTCGATTTTTTAAATTATTTCCAATTCATTTGAATTCTTTTGAATGGTTTGTAGTGATTAGTCACTTTTTTGTTGGAAATTAGTAGGGTGTTAAAGATTTTAAGAGATTTGAAATTCTTTTTTGGAATTCACCCTTAATTCTTAATTCGCTCGTATTTTTCTAGATTTATTCAATTCTACTTTGGCTTTATCAATAGCTTTTTTTAATTTTTAAACGTTTTTTTTTAAATTGATCCTGAAGTCTTTTAACCTCATCTTGAATTCTTAGACATTTCATCAAATTCTTTTGAATTCCTTTAAAATTTTCTAAGCTTATATCAAATTTATTGAATTCAGTGAAGTTTTTTCACATTTTTAAATTGTTTTCAATTCATTTTAATTTTTGTTTAAATTCACCTTGAATTTTGTAGAATTCTTCTTGTTTACCTTAAATTCCTCTAAATTCATTCTAATTTTACGGAACTGAATGGAATTTTTTTGATTTTAAAAATTTTTTTCCAATTCATTTGAATTATTTTGAATGATTTTCCTTTTTTGTTGGAAATTAGTAGGATGTTAGAGATTTTAAGAGATTTGAAGTTATTTTTTGGAATTCACCCTTAATTCTTAATTCTCTTGTATTTTTCTAGATTTATTCAATTCTACTTTGGCTTTATCAATGGCTTTTTTAATTTTTAAACGTTTTTTTTTTAATTGATCCTGGAGTCTTTTAACCTCATCTTAAATTCTTAGACATTTCATCAAATTCTTTTGAATTCCCTTAAAATTTTCTAAGCTTATTTCAAATTTATTGAATTCAGTGAAGTTTTTTCACATTTTTAAATTGTTTTCAATTCATTTGAATTTTTGTTTAAATTCACCTTGAATTTTTATGATTTTTGTAGAATTCTTCTTGTTTACCTTAAATTCCTCTACATTCATTCTAATTTTACGGAACTGAATGGAATTTTTTTTATTTAAAAATTTTTTCCAATTGATTTGAATTATTTTGAATTTAACTACATTTTATTGAAGTTTTATACATTTATTCTGAATTTGTTACCATTTGAGGGCCAAAAAATCAACCTATGACTGACAAAAAGTACCCTTTGGTCCCTATATTTTATCCCATAGGGTCTGTGAGGCCTGGTATTGGCAAAAACTTCACCACAACATGCATGTTGTCTCATAATTTTATATTTTTTTTCTGCTGAGATTTTCACGAAAATCTGTATAAAAATCGCGGTGCCTAAACTTTCTGGACAGATAGCAGAGTACACCAAAAATTCGAGTAATTAACCCCTGGCCGAGGCCTAAAACTAGAACGCGGGTGAAATGTGCTTTATCGATACTTGTTACGGTGAATATTGAAATATTGCGTAAAGTTGTCGCGTCATGTATGGCAACTGGCATCCAAGAAAACCTATCACGGCGTCCATTAAAATGTCGCGTTAACCGTCTAGTCTGCGAATCGATTTGAACGTCGTCGTCCGCGGATATTAGGCACTCCGTGAGGCAGAGCGTTAATTCGCTGACGATTACGATCTTCGATCCTGTCTTGCGGTACGTTCCGACGAACTCAACTCGAGAATAAAGTAGATAATGCAACGAGTTTGAATTGACTCGTTGGCCGTAAGGGCTATTTGCGACCTAATAGAGCTTCAATTTAGTTAGACGTCTGATCAATTGAAGGATTGAACCATACATGCATAGGTCAGATGGTTCACTTCCTCCTAGAAAAAATTACGACTGTCGTAAAAATTGTCTTCAATGCGGCGATACTTAAATTTACGATTTACGATCGAGGTTCATTCAAGTATATACCTTTGAATAAAATTAATAGGTCGTAACTTCATTACTCAGCTTTATTGAGTTCAAAGGAATTTTAATTAATATTCATCTCATCTTTCTTTGTTGCAGGTGAAGTTGCCAGATAGCTGAGAACGAAAGTCGAAGATCAGCTGGTATGTCAAACAATCAGCTGGTTGACTCTTGTTTGTAAGTATTAAATTACAGCTTTTCAACATTTTTCGTTTTTATTCATTCAGGCGATTTCAAGTGGAGATTCATGATTATTAATAAAATAATAATAATGATCTTCGAATTCATTCATTCACATCGTCCACATTGAAGCTTCTATTTTTACGCTCGAGTTTCGTTATTAATTTTTCACTTTAGATTAAAATAATTGAGTTTTAAGAAGCGTGATGAACAATTTGAAAATTAATTATTTTTAAGGACTTTGTTTCAACGTACGGTTTGAAGATCCTAATTTAATAATACCGTCATTTTAAACGAAGTTTAGAATTGTTTAATTTTTAACGCTTCAGGTTTAAATTCATTTATTTTTTAAGTTTTCAGTTACAAAGGATATCGTTTTTCACTTCGGAAATCTTGTACAAAGTCACCGTAGAATCAAAAAATCAAAGATTCAGAATCAGGAAAATCAGATCAAGATTTCGGAGGTACCAAGATTCAGCAACTCAAAAACAGTTTCAAAATCTCGCCAGGGATCTAGCAAATCTTTTGAATCTTCAGAAATCTTTGCGAATCTTGAAAAGATCCTTGAGAGATCTTATGAAATCAATCGGGTCACAGTGAGAGATCTGATTGGAATGATCGATTTAATTTATTCGATAATTACGATTTTGAAAGATTTAGGAATTGCGAGATTTAAATGATTTCAGAAGTGAGTAACCCCTCGGGTACACAATATTTAAAATATGAAGACAGTGATTTTCTTTGACAGAAATTTAATTTGTTGGTACAAAAATCTATTTAATCACTTTGAATGTGACTTGATACTACATGATACTATACTTATTAATAATATATTTATAATCTTTACAATTTCTGTAATTTCCATTTAAAATTATAGTTATTATGCGCAATTCTAAACAGTTTAATTTTTGAGGCCTTGAAACTAAAGTTTTTTTGCTTCAAAAGCTGAAATTCGAAAATATTTGTTTTGAATTTTCTTAATTTTTGGTGGTTTCCAATTTTTAATTTCACAGTGCTGTAGTTTCGAATTCAAATAATAAAAATATCAGGACCCTTGAACAAGTTTTTCAAAATTGAACAATTTTTATATTGAAAGCTTTGATAGTCAGTTATAAATTTAATAATTTTAGATTTCAATGCATTACATGCTTTCAGAATAAATTGAAAACAATGAAAAATTAAGACGATAATTTCTCAAATTTAAGCCTTACAAAAGAGAAGATTTTAGAACCATTCATTAAAAATGGATTTTTTTTAATTGAAAATTTTCTAAAATATTGAAAATTTCAAACTCAACTTTAAAAAAATTCTGATTTTTCTATCAAGAAGAAAAAAACATAGACTTAAAATTGTGGAATTTCAAAAATTGGAATCATAGCGATATTTTTTTATTCCTATTTTTAATTTTTAATTTCCAGTGTGATATCTTTAAATTTTTCGATTTTTAGTTGAAGATTAACAAAATTATTTAAAATTGAACAATATTTGATTAGAAGATTATAATAATTGATAATAATAATTCTGAATGAAATGTTGAAAATAAAACGATTCGAGATTAAAAAGTTAAAAATTGTGTTGTTTGAAATTGAAATGGATAAAAATTGAACTATCTGAAATTGAAACCTAATTGAATAAATTCTTTAATTTTGAATTTTTACAATTTTAGAGTTCGGAAATCTCAATTTTTTTTCTCTTTCATAAGCTTTAATTTTTGAATTAATGTTGAAATTATTGAACTTTGAGGAAAGTATGATTAACAATTTGAAAATCGTTACTCTTTAAACGATTTAAATTTACTTTAAAAAATTACGATTATAAAGTATAAAAAAGTTTTAATATCACAATTCTAGGTACCTAAAATTTAATTTTCAACGTTCCGTAGTAAACAATTTTTTCATTTTTAACGTTTCGCATATAAAATTACTTTTTATTTTGTACGTTTTTTTAGAATAATTTAATTTTAGAGGTTTATAATTTAAAATTTTTCGATTTTGTACGGTGTAAATGGCGGCAAAATTTGTTGATCTTAGAGAAATTTGTTTAAACAATTTTTATGCTAAATTATAATTTTTTATGTAATAACAATTTAAAATTCTAGAATTTGAGAAAGTTTGACTTTAAAACATTCAATTTAGTTTTCAATTTTAAATTGTCCAATTTTAATCGCTTCGAATTGAAAATTATTTGAACTCAAAAGTTAATTTTGAAAAATTTTAATTAGAAATTGTAAAATTTGAATTCCTTTGAATTTTAAATGATCTAATTTTACAAATTCTAATGTGAAAATATTCAATTTTTAACGTTTTGAAATTGCCGCTATTCACGATATATTAATCTTAAATCATTCAATTCGAGATTCTTCAATTCAAAATAAAATTGTTCAATTTTTAACCTTTTTATTTAGACATAAAATAAGTTCAGTTCCTTTTCACTCCATTCATAATATTGTCTTTTTTCTCTCAAAATGTTGACTAATCTAAAACTGTTTGATTAAGAAAGTTTTAAATTGAAAATAGTTGAACAGATTTCTTAAAAATTATAAAGGCTTTCAATTCGACATTATTAATAATTAATAATGAGTCGTGAATGAGCGTCCATTTACTGCTAGTTATTAATAATTTAAGTGAGACAATTGTATATTATGTAAAGGAAGAAAAGCAGTTTTGTTCTATAAATATTTTCAAGAAAGTTATTTCGATGTGTGTATTTTCGTGTGCCGATTGAATGCAATTGTCAAGATTTGTATGGTGTGCGTCATTTTTGCAACGTTTGATTCAGCTCTTCGGCATTCTCATTTACATACTAGGAAGTTTTTATTTTATTTTAAGACATCTCATTTTTGAAGAATGGGTGTTTAAACATAATGCAAAAGTGTTTCATTTTTAACGGTTAAAAATTGAAATATTTTTGATATCTCTAAACTTTAAAATTCAAATTGTTCCTTTTTGAGAATTTAAATTGTTCGAGTTTTAATTTTTTCATTTTAAAAGGTTTATGCTTCAAATTTTTTAATTTTAATCTCTCGATTAAAAATTATTTAATGTCGAATATTTAATTTCAAAATAGCTGCACAGTTAATGTCTTCAATAAAATGTTTAATTTTTTAACTCTTAAATATTTTTAATTATTCAATTTAAACCACTGGCAAATTCAGATTGTTAAATTTGTTACGGATCCAATTTTAGATCATATAAAAGTAAACGCTTTTGTTTTTAATTGTACAATCAATTTAGAAGCTTTCAATTTTTCAATCAAATAATTGTGCTCTTAACATTTTTAATTGTCTCAAATTTTACGTTTCAGATTTTTCATCGTTTGATTTTTAATCTTTTCAATAAAAGTTTTGCATTTTTTATGATTCTTTAAAAGTGTGCTAAATTTAAAGTTATTTACCGCTTGAGAAAAGGATTCCGTAAAAATAATGTATTTTTAAATTGTTATTCATATAAAAAATTAGCAATAGAAGTCTTATTTCTAAAAAAGCACATCAAAGAAAAATAATGGAACAGATCTTACAAATGTTTAAAATAGACGAATGAAAATGCTTGTCTTTAAAGAACTAAATGTTGACTTTATATCTACTTTGTGTATATAACTTTCTTTCGGTTTCACTTGCTTGAAAGGGTGGTTACTGTATTTTTAGCTAAGAAACTTCCACCTTAAGGTCAGCATGCTAGAAGGTTTTCTTGTCCAGTAAAGTTTTAAACTTTGAAACCAATTTACAACATCGCTGTTTGAGACTTGAAGTACTAATGGCTTCATTCTAAATATGTAAATATCTAATAGAAAGTTATTTTCTCATACTTTGTTTAAATTCAATTAGTCATAATTTCCTATTGCAGGCCTTGGACTCACGCCAATATTAAAACTTTTTCTTTTTTACAAATTTTCAAAATATTTCATGAGATTTGAAATATTTTGAAAGGATTTTATAGGGTTTCAAAGTTTTTAAAGTATTTTAAAAGAATCCAAGGAATTTCAGAGAATTTCAAAGCTGTCAATCGCTTTTAAGAGATTTTAAGAAGTTTCATCTGATTTCAGAGGATTTTAAGGTTTTTAAAATTTGTATAGACATTTTGAGATATTTGCATGGGATTTCAAATGATTTGTAGGGATTTTTATTTTTATTTCTATAGATATAAAGGGATTTGGAAAAATTGGAGAATTTCACGAGGATCTAAAGAGGATTTCAAAAATTGCATTATTTTTCAAGGAATTTTGAAAGATTTTACAAATTTCAAGATAATTTACTGGATTTTACTCGATTTTTTGTGGTAGTATTAGGATATTTACTAGATTTAAGAGATTTCAGAAATTTCATGGAATTTCAAGGGATTTCACGAGATTAAGGGATTTAATTTTAAATGATTAAAATTAATTTTTAAAGGAATTTGACAAATGGAGAGATATCTGTACGATAATTCAACAGATTTCAAGGAATTTTACCAGATTTATGGTATTTTAAAAGATTCCGAGGAAGTTCATGAAATTAAAAAGAATTTCAAACGATTATAGAAAAATTCAAGGGATTTAAAAATATCTAAGGAATTTCAAATGATTTTGTAAGATTTCAAAGATTTTAAAGAAATTTTATGGTAGTTACAAAATTTAAAGGAATTTTAGAATATTTTTGGGATTCATAGGATTTTAGAAGAATTTAAAAGATTCCATAAGAATATAAGGAATTTCTATAGATATAAAGGGATTTAGGATATTCTAAAAGATTTCAAGGAATTTCAGAAAATATCAAATATTTTAAGGTAGCAAGGAGCTTTATCAGATTGTATGGGATTTGAGAGGATTCCCTAATTTTTAAAAGAATTTTGAAAGATGTTTCAAATTTTAAGATATTTTACGGGATTTTACTTGATTTTTCATTTTAAATCTTGTAGGGTATTTAAAAGGATTTTCAACCCTTTTATATTATTTTAAAAGATTCGAAAGAATTTCAACTCTTTTTGAGTATTTTAAAAAATTCGAAAGGATGTCAAATCTTTTAGGATTTTTTAAATGATTCGAAAGGGTTTTAAATCTTGAAGGGTATTTTAAAAGCTTAGAAAGGATTTCAAATCTTTTAGGGTGTTTTAAAAGATTTGAAAGCATTTGAAATCTTTCGGGGTATCCTAAAAGCTTCGAAAGGATTTCAAATATTTCAGGGTATTTTAAAGGATTCGAAAGGAATGCACGCGATTTTATGGCAGATGTATAATGTATACTAGATCTCAAAAATAGTTAACCCTTCGATTTAATATTTTAAAAACATGATACTGTTTTGCTACTATTTATACAAGTGAGACTATTTACACTGTTTTAAATGTCTCGAATGAGTCCAAGGCCTGCGTTTATTAAAAAATTTTAAACACCAAAAATCCTTCATATCAGCTGCTTTTTGTCCATTGTAATTATGCATGTTTGCGTACTCGGTTGTACACTCCGTATTAAATAATTATGACCTGGTCGTCTCGTCGTCTGATCAATAACGAGTCTACATTAAAGAGTTAAGCTAATCAGTGACGAACGTCATGATGAGAGATAACGAATTAATAATAAATTAATAAATTAAATAGGATGTAAATGTAATATTATGCAGATTCTTCGTAATACTTACTATGGCTAAAAAATATTCATTATTGAAATCAGGTTGGTGAATCGACGAATTGAGCAGAGACAGGAGCACAATATTACACGTACTGAAATCACACAGAGGTGACTAACATTTTCTAAAATCAAGAATAGTTATTCCTTTTAAAGTAATTTTTACAAGGCTGATGACTCATGCTTTTATTAGTACGAGGACGTTTAAAATTACTTTTTATTCAACATCTGCTTTTATAAGATTAGAATTATTGGATTTATCGAGAATTTGATTTTGTCATTAATTTACTATACTTGTTTCATAATTATTACAATAATGTTGACTAATTTTTCATAATTAAAGTGTTAAACCTCCATTTTGAATTCAGCAATTTATTCCATTTTTTTAAATGTTATTTTTGAAAGGAATAACTTTGTAGGTGCTGTACTCTAAATGTAAGCATGGCTGTTTAAAAGTTATGCATGAGATTATTAATTTATTTAGGAGAATTGTTTCGGTATCATAGATAAATTCCCTTTTAATACTTTTATTTAAATATTTTTCTTAAGTATTTGTTTTCTTGCATAAAGGAAATCAGTAAATACAACTAGAAATTAAAAATATAAAACTTCAAAAGGTAAATATAAAAATTAACATGTTTCATCTAGTTAGTTTCATGTATCATTACAAAGATCTTACTCATCTCATGTCTTCTAACTCTATAAATTCAATCTCTGATGCAATTACAACCAGTTTAGCTTGCGTTCTTCAATTATTAGGTCATCGAGTATTACCTACTTAGAGTTTTATAACCCAACACATTTTCTTTTACATTATTTAACAGGATGTCTACTCACCTGAAATATGCAGGAACTTTTTATATGTCTGGAAAAACCTGGAAATGTTAGGGAATTTTTTTTGAAGACGGAAATTTTTCGATCGTGCTACAAGACAAATTTTCAACAAAATAGTTCCACTTTCAAAAAGTTGTTGAATTCTCAACCAAAATATAAATTTCCAATGAAATAGTTTAATTCTTCACTAAAAGAGATTACTTTTCAACCAAGCAGTGGCATTTTAAACCAAAACTTTTAATTTTTTACCAAAAAATACGATTTTTAACCAAATAGTTGAATTTTCAACAACAAAATTAATTTTTAACAATGTAGTTCCACCTTTGCCCAAGTAGTTGAATTTTTAACCAAAAAAAAAAATTAATTGTAAACGAAAAATGCAGTAGATGATATTTTAGCCCAAAAAGATTCTGATTTTAAATCAAAATCTGCTTGAATTCAACCAATCAAGAAGACTTTAACAAATTCGTTGAATTTTAAACAAAAACAGATGGTTTTTTAACCAAACAGTTGCATTTTTAACGATAAAAGATTACATTTCAAAAGAGATGAATTTTTAAACCAAAAGACGGATATTCAACAAAAGAGTTGAATTTTCAACCAAATAGTTTAACTTTCTATCGTGCTGTTAAAATTTCCAGCCAAAAAGATACATTTTTTACAAAATAGTTAATTTTTAAATCAGAAAATATGATTTTTCAACAAAAAGTTAATTTTCCATCAAACCATTAAGTTTTGTAACGAAAACAGTTTAATTTTTTACAAAAAAGTTGCATTTTCAACTATAAAAAAATTAAATTCCTACGAAGAGATAAATTTTTAAACCAAAAAGACGAATTTTCAACGAATTTTCGACAAAGGAAGGTTTTTCGGTGTAGAAGAAAAACATTAAACTAAATTGTTAATTTTCAACAAAAAAGTTAATTTTCAAGAAAAAGATTATTTTTCATCATAAAAGTTAATTTAGATTGAAAAAGTTAATTTTTAACCAAATCATTCAATTTTACCAACCAAACAGTTAAATATTAATTCAAATAGTTTTATTCTACACCAAAATGTTAATAGTTAGCCAACAAGATGAATTTTCTACAGAACAGTTGATTTCCAACCCGAAAATATGATTTTCCAACAAAAAGTTAATTTTCCACCAATTAATTGAATTTTAAACGAAAATAGATTAATTATCTACGAAAAGAGGTGAATTTTTAAAACAAAAAGATGCGTTTTTTATGAAACAGTTGATTTTTCAACCCAGAAATATGATTTTCCAACAAAAAATAATTTTTCACAAAATATTTGAATTTTCAGTAAAAAAAGAGAATAATTATCTACAAAAAGAGCTGAATTTTTAAACCAAAAAGACGAGTTTTCTATAAAAGTGTTGAATTTTCAACTAAGAAAGATTTTTCACTATAGAAGAGGAATATTAAGCTAAATTGTTGAATTTTAAAGTAAAAAAAGAAGAATTATTACTCTTAAAATTGAGAGCCAAAAAGACGAATATATTTTGAAAAACAGTTGAATTTTTAACCCGAATGTTTAAATTTTCAACAAAAAAGACAATGTTCAACCAAATAGATACGTTTTTTACGAAAAGAAATAAATTTTTAAACCAAAAAGACGAAATTTCAAGAAAAGTGTTGCATTTTCAATTAAGAAAGAGTTTTGTTAGTCAATAAGAAAAAAATTCAACTAAATTCTTGAATTTGCAAGTAAAAAAGACGATTTTTTTTACAAAAATATATCATTTTTAACAAAAAAGTTAACTTGTCAGGGCATTTTTTTCAGGCTTATAGTAGACACTCTGTTCAATCAAACCTACAATTATTTTCTTTAGAGTATGGTTATCTTTTATTAAACAAGCAATAATGTTCTATTTTAGGTAATATTTTTTAGTGTTAATCATTGTACCAATATTAGTACAGGCACGTGTTTCACTAAGTGAATAATATTATGCAACGTCAATTAATATTCCTGCTTATTTCAGGAGTATTCAAATTAGCAATCGGACATAGCACAGTGCAAATATTTGCAAGCGAATAATCCGTCGAAAAGTGCTTTATAAGCTTCTTTATAATTAGTCAGTGCTCCTATAATAACTTTGCATGCTTAGAGAATTGAATTTATTGTGAAAGAGATTCGGAAGTCTTTATCAGCCATCCTTTTCAATCGGAATTCAGGGTGAAAAAAAAACTCACCTGGACAACCTGGAAGTGTTAGGAAACTTTTGTTCACCTGGAAAAACCTCTAAATTTCAGGGATTTTTTTTTTTCAAGTCAGGGAATATTTTTGAGCGGGCTGAAATTAAAAAAATTGTAATATGAAATGAGAAATAACAAATTTTGTTGTTGTAAAAGTAACTTTTCAAGTAATGGATTTGTACTGATTTAAATCAAACTTCTGTTGATCATTTGCACGAATCTCTGGAAAAAATATTTTATTCCAAATCTTAATATGTTAAATATGCATTGAATTTCAAGTATCAAGGTAAAATAAAAATATATTTAAGAATATCCAGATTATTTAAACATATTATTTAATTTAATTGAACAGAAGATTAATTTTCTACCGAAAACGAAGATTTTGAACAAAATAATTTAATTCTCAACCAAAAGAGAATAATTCTCAACGAAAAATGTGATAGTTTATATTTCAGCAAAAAAATTTTTATTTTAAAATGAAA
>CAKNXH010002267.1:572-22037 GCA_932178445.1 Andricus quercusramuli | reverse complement strand
ATTTCAGCAAAAAAATTTTTATTTTAAAATGAAAAACATTTGAAATAAACCAAACAGTTGCATTTTTAAACAAAAGAGATTAAATTTCTACCAAATAGTTGAATTTTGAACTCAAAAACAACAGTTGACATTTCTATCAGACTGTTCAATTTCGAGACAAAAATATGATTTTTCAAGAAAAGTTAATTTTCAACCCAAAAATATGAATTAAAAAAAAAAAATTTAATTTGCAACCAAATAGTTTAATTTTCTAACCAAACTGTGGCATTTTCAAACTAAAAAGAGGAAATTTCTACAAAACAATTGAATTTTCAACAAGAAAGTTAATTTTCAACCAAAAAGTTAATTTGTAACGAAACAGTTAGATTTTCTACCAAATTGTTAATTTTTAAGCCAAAAAGATTAATTTTGTACAAAACAGTTGAATTTTCAACCCAAAAATATGAATTTGTAACAAAAAATTTAATTTGTTGCCAAATCCTAAAAAGGCGAATCGTGTACAAAACAGTTGAATTTTTTACCCAAATATATGAATTTTCAAGAAGAAAAGCTAATTTTCAATCAAATAAATGAGTTTTCAACACATTAGTTGAATTCTCAACCAAAACAGATTAATTTTCTACTGAAAAGTTTCATTTTAAATCGAAAAAGATTAAATTTTTTCTAGAAGAGATGAACTTTTAAAACCAAAAAGACGAATTCTCAACAAAAAAGTTGAATTTCACCGAAAAAGTTAATTTCCAACCAAATAGTTTACATTTTTAATAAATTCTTGCTTTTCCAAGCTGAAAAGGCGAATTTTCAACAAAAAAGTTCATTTTCAACTAAAAACTTAATTTGCAACCTAATAGTTGAATTTTCAAGCTAAAAAGACGAACTTTCTACAAAACCGTTGAATTTCCGACAAAAAAGTTATTTTTCATCCAAAAAGGTAATTTGCAAGAACATAGTTGAATTTTCTACAAAATTGTTATTTTTCCAAGCTAAAAAGACAAACCGTCGACAAAACAGTCGAATTTTTTATCCAAATATATGAATTTTCAAAAAAAAAAAAAAAAAAAATTTCAATCAAATATGCAGATGAATTTTTAACAGAATAGTTGGATTCTCAACCTAAACAGCTTGTCTGAAAGATGACGTGTGGCTGATTCAAGCTCGCACAAATTTGGTTAGAACTATTGTCACTGACGAAAAATTGGAACAGGCTATGCTGCGGATTGCGATAAAAAATGTAATCTTCATTTAAAATTAAAAAAAAAACCCTACTCCCGAGATATGGAGTGTCTGAATGAGAGCAAACAAGTTTTGATCTAAGAAAGTGAATCAATTCCGAGTCAATCGTTCAAGAATGTTGAGGATAAGAAATGTTTTGTATGAATTTTGTACGAAAAAATTGAACCTGGAGAAAAGCTGGAATTGTCAGGGAAATTTTCCAGGATTTGAGTAGACACCCTGGAATTTCCATGGACCAATTTTTTTCTCTGTATAAGTTATTATACTCGGTATAAGTAATAATTTTTTTCTGTTTCACATTTTAGAAATTATTACTTATATCATATATTGTATTATTTAAAAAGGAATTTTCTATATTTTTTGAAGCGTAAGGATTTAAATCAGATTACTTTAGAGATAGTATTTCGTATTTTGTAGTGATAAGTATGATAAGGAGAAGGATATTTTCACTTTTTTCGAGGAAAGCATGTTACTCTATGCGAATATCTGTGTAGACTAGTAAAATTATAGTGTAGTAAGAATCTGAAAACTCCAGTGTTTCATATTGATTCCTAGAAAATTATTATTGATTTTAAGTTTACGCCAAGCTTGATTTTTTTCTTTGAATTCCCTGATGGAAAGAGAAAAATGTAATATTTAAATTCAGTCTTTATATTGTCTGTCGTCTTTATTATTGGAATTCTTATTGCAACTAATTAATTCACATTGTTTTCTTCAACGGCTTGAATAATTTTACATATTTCTCTCTACATTGTTGATCAAAGTTGGTTCATAATTTATTAGTTTAATCGTAATCAATATTACTAAAAATGTAATTCCAGTTTTAAAAGTAAAGTTTTGCATCTAAAGTATAAGTGAAAGTTTGTAAATTACATTAAAGTAATTCGAGCATGTCTTAATACATAGATTTTGATACTATTATTATTTTTTATTAGTATTAGTGGTTTTTTTATTTTATTTGTGAGAGGATACAGTTCGTGATATTAATGTGTGATTTTTGCTTGTTGCAGACGCGTTCTTCAAGAAAAAGGCCCAGACATGCCACAGTATACGTATGTATTTTATAGTTTCTTTTGTAATTTCGAATTTTTTGTGGTTAAATTTTATGTTTTTTTCATGAATTTTGTTTTAGGGGACAAGGCGAAACCGACTACCATGGTAGCAATGGTCAAGCTGATACACATTCCTTACATTCGTCCCACTTATCAGTTCAGGACGATCCTTTGCTCATTCGATCTCACAAACAACAGACTTCACAACAAGTGAGTATTTCTTTTTGTATTTAAACAATATTTGGTTAAAATACTTTGATAAAATTCTTCTATGTACTTTTCTAAATTAGAATAAATCTATTTGGATAAAATATTTTCAATTTTTTACCAATTTTTCCATCTTCTACCATTTTTTCACTGTAAGTTACTCTTTTAGAAAGAAGAATTCCATTTCCATGCTTTTAAAATGAATTTTATACACTTTTATTATTTTGTTTCTTTTTTTAATGAACTAGCCTAAATCGTGCGCTACGTGGGCGTGTATTTTTTCGCATTGAGGGAAAAATAATTTTTAATGCAAAATACAAATTTGGAATAACTATTTATTTGTTTAAAGTTGGTAAATAATCAAATTCGAGCTAAAATTAAATTCCGAGATCTAAGAACAAGGAAATAAGTATTATCAGTTTGTTTTTAAATTTATTTCAATATAATTTTTTTTTGATCCTTGAGAAAATTCAAACAGATATTTTAAAATTTCAGATTTATTGAAAAAGAACCTAGAAAATTAAAAAAAATATGTTTTTTTATTTCGCAGGATTTTACAACATTACAAAAATTCAACCCAGTTAAAAATATATTGAGGTCTCTTAGAAGTTCAAAAGAAGTTTAAAAATATTTTATTAATTTTCAGAAAGCTTTTCAATTTAAAAAAATTAAATAAATTCAATTAAATAATCTAAATTTAAATAAAAAAATGCCAGATTGTTTTTTGAAAATATTTTACAATGTTTTGAAATTTTTAAAAATATTCATAAAATTAATTTTTTTTAAATTGTTCAAAACTTTCCTAGAGATCTAAAGAAAATGTTATCATTCTCTTGAAACTTTCTAAAATTCTTCAGAAGCTTCTTTTTTTTTAATTAAAAAAAAATCTATGTTTTTTTTAAACCCCAAAATCTTGCAGATTTTACTCGACATTTTTAAAAATAGTTTGAAAATTTTATTTAAAAATTAATTTTTCAAAATAAAAAATCATGTATAATTTTTTCAAAAACTTACATTTTGTTTTGATTTTTTTAAAATATTTTTAAATTGTACTTTATTTTTTAATCTTTTTAGAACTTCTAAATCTTCTATCTTTCCATTCTATTCAAATTTTTTCTAAAATTTAAAAAGAATGTGCATAAATTTCTAAAATTTCTAAATATCTTTTAAAATAATTGGTATTTTTCGTAAAATTAAAAAAATCTTTATAATTAATTTGAAAAATTGCCTTATAAAATCCTGTGGATGTACATTAAAAGAAAATAATCTTAACAAGTTTTGAATCGTTTAAAGATTTCTAAATACCTCTTAAATTTGCTAGAATTTGTTTTAAAATTTTGTAATCTTGCAAAATTTCAAAATTTTTCTACAAAAATCTTCTACAAAAATCTTCTACATTCTTTCGTAATTTTAAGAAACGTTTTGAAATCTTTTTGAATTTATTTTTTAAAATAAAAAATCATTTGAAATTTTTCCATGAGTCTTAAGAAAATATCATTCTCTCTAAACCTTTAAAATGTAAAAAAAATAACTTCTTAAAAGTCTTCAAAATTTTACATATAACTTAAAAAGTTTAAATCTTTAGAAGTTTTAAATTATTATTTTTGAATCGTTAACAAATTTCTAAATATCTCCTAAACTTACTCAATTTTTTTCTAAAATGTTGCAATCTTGCAAACATTTTCTTTAAAATCGTCTACATTCTTTTTTGAAATTTGAGGAAATGTTTTTAATTGAAATTTTCAATTTTGTGGTACAATTCATTTTTCAGAATAAAAAATAATTTCAAATTTTCTTATGAATATCAGGAAAATTTTATTATTCTCTTGAAACATTTCAAAATTCTTAAAAAGCGTCTAAATTTATTCCAAATCTTCAAAAATCTACATTTTGTACTTAAGTTTTTCTAAAAGCTCTCAATATTTTAATTATTTTTGAATTTTTTCAAGTATTACAATTTCTAAATATCTTTTGAAACAATGCAGTTGTCTTATAAATTTTTAAATTTACAAAATAAAAAAATTGTCTTAAAATATTCCAAATTCTTTTTGGTATATTTTGAAACCTTCAAAACTTAAAATTAATCTTTTAAAATAAAACCTTAATAGTCTGAATTCTCACCGAATTCTTATTGTCCTGTAATTTTTTGGTCATCGGTACCGATAATTTTTTTTACTGATATTCTGAGTTTTTCTCCAAAATTTTATTCTGCTTATATATTTAAAAGTGTAAACAAGTTTACAAATTATATTATGATAGTAAAATGTTAAGAATATAATTATTTTTCAATATTACAAAATCATTTACAAATTAAATTTTCTATTTTACTAATAAGGTTTAGAAACATTTATAAATAAATTTGATCATGAAATAAAATTACTAATTTGGAATTTTTTATTTAAAAATTGATGGTTCAGAAATTCGTAATTGTTTTTAATATAGATAAACAAATTGAAAACAGCCAATAAAAGTCATATTCACGCAGTTTCGCAACCAATAATGTTTTCGATTAAGACTGTTGAAATTGAAAGCGAAGACTTAATATTTAATGACTGCGTAACTTCAGATTAAACTTTCAGATTAAATTGAAAATGTTCCAAATTGAATTTTAAACATTTTTTTAATTTATAGGATTCGAATAATTTCCAGTTTGGCACATTTAAAAATAATTAATTTAGAATTGAAACCCAGTTAAAATAGTTAAAATTGTGCAATTTCCAAATTAATGATATTCGAAATTGAAGGATTTGAAGGCAACCCTTCAAAATTCTAAAATTTTATTTCAAATTCGAAGACTTTAATTTTTAACATTTTTTATTAGAAAACTCTGCAAATAGAATAATTATATTTCGAAATTAATAAAAATTGGCCATTTACAAATTGAAATAGTTCAAAAATGTATAAATTATGGGATTTAAAATTGAATGCCCTAATATTTCTGCAACTTTAAATTCAAATAGTTTAAGTTTAATAATTTAAAATTGTACCAATTTGAATGAACTGCTTTTTTCAATTAGAAAGCATTTATAGGCTTCGCATTCCTCTACTATTTGTTAACTTTTTTCGGTTCCGTACTTACAAAAAGATACTTTTTGGGGAACAATAAAGTAAAACATACTCATGTTTTTAACGATTTTTCCAAAAAATAAAATAATATATAATCGATAATATGTTTCAATAAAATGGTCAACCCCTGTTGAAAAAAGGAGGACATTTTTCTAAAATAGGTTACAAACAAAATTTTATAAGTAAAACAAACATGTAAATCAATATTCTAAAAAAATTCCAAATTTAGAATAGACAACGGTTGGGATTCTTGAGTAAATTGAAGGGTGGCAGGTACAGAACTAGATAACCAAAAAATCGGAATTTTTCAGGAGAGCGAAAAAACATTCCGTAAACTCGAAATCGTCATTTAAAGATAAGATATAAGTCCAATTCCGTGATGACGTGTTGCTGATTTAAGACCAAAAAAATTGTATTAGAAAAACCTATCTAGTTTCGAGGAAATACATGTATCAGTTGAAAACCTCAAAGTGAGACTGACCATATATCGAAACAGACTCAACTAAGGATTCCACATTTTTTTAAGGACATTTTTCATGCAATTAATCCATTTTCAAAAAAATTATATCTAGTTCTGTACTGTCACCTTTCAATTGTCTTTCAACATTTTCAGAAAAATCGCTACCATTTTGTTAACTTTGAAGTTTTGAATGGTTTTAGAATTTTTTAAAGTTTTTTAAATTTCAATAGTTAGAAATTTTATTGTTGTAGGTAAAATTTCAAAATAATTTAATGATTTCAAAACCAAAGTTGATCACGTATTACACCGTTAAAAATTCAGGAATTTGAAGTTAATTATTCAAAATTCTGTAATTATTTAAAATTAGAAGTCCTCATTTTTAATAATTTTATTTAGAAACTGTTCGTAATTGAATAATTTCAAATTCAATCATTAAAACTTCAAAATTTTTTTATTGATTTTTGTTTGAAAATAGTATAATTTAAAATTAAAAGACTTAGACGCTAAATTCAGAATATTCCAAATTAAATAATTTTAGAATAAAATATTCTAAAATCAAGGAATCTGTATAATCATTAGAGAATAACAGAAAATTTGTAACGTCTTTTCAAACTAGATGGAGATATGAATTAAAATAATTTTTAATTCATATCTTCATCTTGTTCAGTCTTGTACCATCTAGCAAAATAATGCGTGTATTTTCTGAAAAAATTTTCTTCTCTCGATCTCTCTAGTAGCTTAATGGGAAAGCGCCCGACCGGCATTCGGTAGTTCTGAAGTTCGTTTCCCAGCGGAGCGAAAGGAGAAGATCTTTCTTCAGAAAAAAATAATTAAAATTATTCTAAAATCATCTCAAATTAAAAGTTCTCATTTTTTAACAATTTTATTTAAAAACTGCTTGTAATATAATTTCAAATTCCATTATCAAAAATTGGACAGAAAATCGAATTGTTCTTTATTTAAAATTTCACAATTTAACATGAAGACTTGATAGATCAGCCATTTTTAAATTCAGAATATTTAAAATTGAATAATTTTAGAATGTAACTTTAAAAATGGTTTCTTTCCTCATTTAATTTATTTAATATTATACAATTTCGAAATAATTGAATAATTTCAGATTCAAACTTCATGAATTGGACTATTTTTAAATTAATAATTTTTTAATTGAAAGCTTTCCAGATTGATGTCATAATAATGATGAGAGGTATTTTCATATTTAAACGCTTAAAGTGGAATTTTAAATTGAAGTCTTAAAAGATTTAACTGTTTAAAATCGATCAATATGTAAATCTGGAAGGCTTCGAGAATGAAGTAATCTAAATTAAGTGTTCAAATGTAAGTCATTTCATTATTTCAAATTGAAACGTCACTAGTTTTAAGTAAATTTATTTCAGAAAAGTATAGGTAATCTTAAGATAAATTTTTGTCAGTTTTTTCAATAAACGTTTTTTTCCACTTTTTGAAATTTGAAATGTCAATTTAATTGTGACTTGGTATAGGGTATTTCTATGTAAAAGAAATATAACTCGAAGTTTGAACCAAGAATAAATAAATTAAATACAAAAAAAATGCCGTAAAGAATTATAATTTTGAGGTAATTTTTCAAAATGTGCTCAATGCAAAAGATTACCTACTATTACAAGACAAAATTATAATTCTTTCAGCTAATTCCAGATAATTTTTGATATGGAGCAGGAAATTACCTATTCCAAGACAAAACTAGAGTTATTTACGAAAGTCCTTGTTACAAATCAGAATTCGCAACAATTTTTAAATCCCTCCTTTCAAGTCAGAATTTTTTTGAATTTATAAATTCTTTTTTTTTTTGCAAATAAAAGTTTGCCAGAATTTGAAACTTCCCTCATTCAAATTTTATAAAAAGGCAGTTACTATATTTCTGATTTATAATAGAGAATGTTGCATATAAATATAATTTGGTCTTAGAACAGGTAATTTCCGTAAAGAATTATAATTTTTTTACTTTGGAACAGGGAATTTCTGTAAAAAATTATAATTTCACTTTGGAACATGTAATTTCCATAAGGAAATAATATTTCCACTGTGGAACAGGGAATTTCCGTAAAGAATCATAATTTAGACTTTAGGACAGATAATTTTCGTGAAGAATTATTATTTGCCTTTGGAATAGGGAATTTTCGTAAAGAATTGTAATGTTTAATTTGGAACAGATAATTTCTAGAAAGAATTATAATTTTAAGTTTGTAACAGGGTATTTCGGTAAAGAATTATAACGTAGACTTCTTTTAAAAATTTCTCTGTTCTAAATCAGAAATCTTTAAACATGTTTAAAAATTCCGTAAAATCTTTCGTACTCTTTTAAATTTACCGGGAAAAATTAACAATTGACCGGGAGAAAACCAGGAATTCAAAATTATCCGTTGGTTACACACCCTGAAAATGTGAATTCAGCTAGTCTTAGTTCGAAATTGCCTTTTTTGTTGAAAATTCAGTTTTTTGGGATTAAACGGCAAATTTTTTCAAAAACATTCGTTTTTAAGAAAAAGGCTTAATCTTTTTTACGAAAATTGATCTCTTGATAAAGAATTAAACTTTTTTGGTTGAAAATTCAACTCTTTTTTGTTGTTGTAAAAATATCATCTTTTTTTATTGACATTTAATAATCTGTTTTGGTTGAGGATTCAACTATTTTGTTAAAAATTAATTTTGTTGTTGAGGATTCATCATTTTTAGTTGGAAATTCATCTGTTTGGTTGAAAATTCGTTTTTTTATTGTTGAAAATTAAGATTTAAAAAAATTCAACTGTTTCATTTTTATTTGGTTACAAATTCATGTATTTTTCTTCTGTAATTTATTTGGAAATGTTTAACATTTTATAAATTCAAGGAACATAATTAAGGCGCTGAGAACGACAACTAGGTAAAGCCCACTTTAGTTAAAAGTCGTTTTTTGCAGTTACAAGTACTTTAGGTTTCGGCCTATCGAGAAATGTTAGAAATGTGTAAGGAAAAAAAGTTTATTTTGCCAAAAAATGCGGTTAAAGTTGAGGTGATTATTGAGAAATTATTATGACAATTGTGCCAAGCCCAGTTTGTTTTTTGTTTATCTCACTAAGACAAATGATGGTGATGATTAAACTTATATTTGATGTCTAGCGTGATTTTTTTGTACTAAAAGATAATTTTCAAAGTTTTTGAAGTTTTTCACATTTAAAATATGAAAAAATGCACTTTCTCTTGAAAGTATAGCTCATAAGAACCACTTTCTGCTATAGTTTTTCGCAGTAGAAAACGTTGTTTTTTGGGCTTTATCTAGTTGTCATTCTTAGTGTCTCAATTTGTTGTCTATCAAATTTATAACTTTTTTTAAACGAATTAAATGTACGTGGAATTGTAAAAACTTTTAAATCCCAAATATCTTATTTTCAAACAGCACATTGCAAAATTATATATTTTTTAATTTTGTCCTGTTGATGAAGAAAGAATACATGCTGGGTTTTGTAAATATTTGTTGCTTCATATGTATATCAATGAATTCACAATAATTATCATAAATTTCCAGGAACTTTGCAATAATTTGCATAATTTTTCTGGTAAACTTAAAGAAATTTTCGGTAAATTTCGAGATATTTGGGTAGGTTTTAGGTAATTTTCAAGAACTCAATTTCCTAAGTTAGATACCACTTCTCTAGCTTATTCTCTAAGTTTACATCGTATGTCAAAGTTTCTCGCTAAGCTACTTCTTTTTTTTGGACTACACCACAGGCCTCTTTTTCTGTGAACTTTTGTTACTTTTTAGCTTAAATTAGTCGCTTTTCCACTTTTTTTCATGTACATTCGTCTGTGGCAGTCCTGAAAATGTATCCAGTTATCTTAATAATTTTGATTAATAACTGTTTCTTTTTTAACAGGTGACAACAGTGACGAAAGTTGTACGAGAAGTTTCACACATGGACCCGGACCCAGGAGTCGGTAGTTATATATCAGTACCATTAATGTCACAAGAGTATCAGCATGCTGATCCCCGATATGCGGCTGACCCATACATGGTCAGTTTTGATCACTACGACCCCTATCTTGGATATCCTCCTCAACCTGGGTACCCTGGACCACATGGAATTTATATGCCTCGATCGCATTCTCCGCACAGCCCTCACAGTCCTTCCGAACACAGTCGAGCTT
Organism: Andricus quercusramuli; assembly: GCA_932178445.1. Lineage (NCBI taxonomy): Eukaryota > Metazoa > Arthropoda > Insecta > Hymenoptera > Cynipidae > Andricus > Andricus quercusramuli. The sequence continues at coordinate 11,855 of CAKNXH010002267.1, read as the reverse complement.
CTCCGACGCCGCACGGTAAGTACCGTCAAACGGGGCTAATCGGGCCATTCATAATTTTAGATTTTATAATTTGATTTATTCTTTTTTTTTTTTATAAAAATCCGAAAGATTTTCGATTGTTTTTCTGTAAAACAAATGTCATATAAAAATTGTTACCAACCGGGACGATATCAGAGTCGAAAATCGAATGAGAGGTGGGGTGGCAAAAATGACAAGACCACTTGGAATTGACAAAAATATTACACTGTCCTTTATTCACTGAGTTTACATGTGGTGAGATATTCAGCGAGCACAACACTCTTTCTTCCTTTCACATTCGTCTTCCTGTCCTTTTCCTTGGATTACTTGGTCTTGGCAGACCCCGACCTCCTTCACCTGGTCTTACGTCATGTAGGTGCTCTACGGGATCTTCGTCTCACCTATAAAAGGTATTCTATTTTCACCTGCTCACCTGACCAGGGTATTGACCGTGGAGGTCGGGGATCTTTTCTCCCTCCAATTCCAGACTCAGAGCTAATTTTGTAATCAACTCGAATCACAACGTCGAAAGTCCACGTAACAACATTAGGCCACCGCACGACCACAAATACCCTTGGCCACCGCACGACCATCACACCACCGTCCGTCGCCGACGATTACATCACCCATCGCATGACCCTTTCACCGCCGCCAACCAACCGCACGACCACCGTCGCGCACCGCACGGCCACCACTCCACCGCGCGATCCGAAGAGCAAATTTTGTCTGACTCTAGAATACCATCTGATTTTACACTACACTTTTAGACCTCATACGGTCACAATGCGAGCAATAAAACAGGGTGTCTAGTGTCCTGGAAATCCTTGAAAACCTGGAAAAGTCATGGAATTCGTTTTTATCTGGAAAAAACCTGGAAAGTCCTTGAATTTTGCTCGTGGTTCTGGAATTTTTGTTCTTTTAAAGAAAAAATTGTTTTTTGAACTTTTTCTCTGCTGATGTTTAGGACTAGTAATTATTTTAGTTAGTAATTTATTTGCCTTGTATTTTTATTTCTTCTCTTACAGTTGCTTCATCCTGACGACTGTAATTGTAGTGAATAATTTTATTATTTGGTTGCAAAATCATCAATTTTTATTAAAAAGTAATACTTTTTATTTGAAATATCTACTTTTACATTATTCGTTGAGGATTCATATTTTTTGGTAGAAAATTCATCTTTTTGGATGAAAATGCCTTTTTTTGGTTGGAAAATAATTTTTAAACTAAAAACGTAACTATTTTTGGCTGAAAATTGATATTTTTTAAATTGAAAATTCAATCACTTAAGTAAAACTTGAACCACTTTGTTAAAAATTTATTTGTTTGCGGGTTTATCTCTTTGATTGAAAATTTAAATATTTTGCTGAAAATTCTTTTTTTTATTTAAAATTAATTTGTTAACCTAGAAATGTAACATCCATTTTTTTGTGAAATTTAATCTTTTTTTTAAGTCAGAAATTGGTCTTTATTGATAGAAAACTAACCCTGTTGGTGGAAATTTTCTCACTTTTGATTGAACCTGCAATTTTTTGGCTAAAAATGAACTGTTTGGTTGAAAATTAATATTTTCTGGTTGAAAATGCTGTCTTTTGGCTTGATTGTTCAACAATTTCTTTGAAATTTTTCCCTGTCTTGGCTGAAAAAACTTTATTTGTTGAAAATTCGTCTTTTTGATTAGAAAATTCGTTTTTTTGTTAGAAAATTAATAATTTCGGGTTAAAAATTCTTTGCTTGCAGAATGGCACACTCATCATTTTAGTTGAAAATTCCTCTCTTCGGTTCAAAATTCAGCTATTTAGTTCAAATCTATTTTACTTAAATTAATCATTTTTAGTTAAAAATGAAATGATTCGTCTGTAAATTGGTGTATTTTTTGAAAATTTGTCTTTTTTTGGTAGAAAATTAATTTTCTTTGCTTAAAATTCGTCGTTTTGGTTAAGAATTGATCTTTGTAGGTTAAAAGTTAAACTATTTGGTTAAAGGTTAAAAATTTAACTATTTTATTGATAATTCGAAATTCATTCTCTTTATTAAAAATTCAGTTACTTGGTTGGAAACTAAAAAAAATTAAATAAATCATCTTATTTGCTGAAAATTGAACTAGTTTGTTGAAAAAACTTTATTTTTGTATGAAAATTAATTTTTTGAATTGAAAATTCAACTATTCGATTTTAGGTTGAAAATTGATCGTTTTTAGTCGAAAACTCAACTATTAGATTTTTCATTAAAAATTCACCTTTTTTGGTTTAAAATTCAACCTTTTGGTTGAACGTAAAACTACTTAGTTAAAAACTCATTTTATTTATTGAAAATTTAACTATTCTGTCAAAAATGACTTTTTGCATTAAAATTATTTTTTTTTTGCTGAAAATTTAACTATTCCATTTTTGGATGGAAATTTATCGTCTTTAGTAGAAAATTCAACTATTCGGTTAAAAATCTATGTTATTATATGTTTGCAAATTGGTTTATTTTGTTGAAAATTTGTAATTTTTTGGTAGAAAATTAATTTTCCTTGTTGAAAATTCGTCATTTTGGTTAAGATTCATCTTTGCAGGTTACAAGTTAAACTATTTGGTAAAAAATTTAACAATTTTGTTGAATTTTTGTTTAATTGAATTTTTTGGTTAAAATTGAACTATTTTGTTAAAATTTCGTTTTTTGTTGTTGAAATACCAATTATTGAATTTTTCGTTAAGAATTCGTCTTTTTGTCGAACATTCCAATTTTTGTGTTGAAAATTCAGCTATTTTTGGTTTAAGTTTTGGTTGCAAATTCAACTGTTTTGTTGAAAATTCGCCTATTTCGACAGAAAATTCGTCCTTTTGGATTTAAAATTCACCGATTTTACAAAGAATTAAACTGTCTTCCAAAAAATTCAATTATTTCGTTGCAAATGCAACTATTTATAGTTGAAGTTTAATTTTTTCTCTTTAAAATTCGATTATTTAGTTGAAAATTCATCTTTGTAGGTGGCAAACTCAACAATTTTGTTAAAAAATCAACTTATTTGTTGACAATTTCATTATTTCATTGCAAATAAACCTAAACTAGCTAAATTATACACACAAAAAAATGTTGAATTTCAAAAATTTCATTAAATTGTTTTTGAAGTTGAAAAAAGAGAAACTTGGAATATTTTCTATCGTAGCATCGTGATGTTTCACCGTGATAAAATGAACAATGCTAAAAAACACTTTTTGTTCTATAAAATCAGATTTTAGGGGCGTAAGTGAAATTTCACATGACACTTTTTCAGTTCCACTAGACCTACAATTTCTATGTTTCGTGGAAAATATTATTTTTTTACTGTAAAAAAGTACCTCGAAAAATGTATATTTCTGTCCTGGAAAACCTGGGAAAGTCCTGGAATTTTTGTTTGAAGAAACGCTAGACACCCTGAGTAAAAGCGCTTTCCCTTTAATTTACGGTATTTTTTTTACTGCTATTTTTTGTATTATGGTAGGTCAAGGAAATCCTGGAAATTAGGGAAAAGTCAGGTAATTTTATTGGACAGGGATTTGAAAAAAAAAATTGACAAAAGTCAGAGAATTTCTGTGAGAGGCACTTTAAATAACTGTTAAGGATGATAAATTTGAAAATTTTCAAGCTTAAGTTGAAATTGTTTTATTCCGTTTATAAAAGACTCTATGTTAAACATTTTTCAAGGTTAAGATTCTGGTCTTTGAGTACTAATGGTCAGGGAAAATTGAAAAATTGGTCAAGGAAAAATTAGGGAATTTTGAAAATGAAATTTCGTGACCACCTTGATATAATATTTTTATTAGTAATTTATCTGCCTTGCATTTATATATATATTTTTTTGCATTTGCTTCCTCCTGACAATTATATTTCTAGTTTAAAAATTTTATTATTTTTTTGCAAAATTTGTCTTTGATTTAAAAATTCATCTGTTTCAGTATAAAATGTTTGTAACTCTTTGGTTGAAAATATATCTTCATTGGTTGAGGATTCAACTATTTTGTTGAAAATTCGCCTTTTTTTATTGAATTCAACTGTTTTTCATTTAAAATTTAATTTTTTTGGTTGAGGATTCAACTTTTTTATTGGAAATTTGTCTTTATTTATTGAATTTAACAGTTTTTTGTTAAAAATTAAACTCCTTTTTGGTTGAGAATAGTTGTTTGTTTGTTCAGAATTATTTTTTTAACTGAAAATGTAACTTTTACATTTTTTGTTGAAGAATTGATCTTTGGTTGGGGATCCAACTATTCTGTTGGAAATTCTTTTTTTTTTATTATTGAATTGAACTGTTCTTCATCAAAAATAAAAAAAACTTTTTGGTTAAGGATTCATCTATTTTATTCGAAAATTCGTCTTTTTGTCAATCAATCCTTTTTGTTTGAAAATTGAACTGCTTGAGTGAAGGTTGAACCATTTTGTTAAACAATTATTTTATGTTGATTTATTTTAGTTGAAAATTAATGTCTTTGATTGAAAATGTTTTTTTGTTTCTTTAAAATTAATTTTTTAACTGAAAATGTAACTTCCATTTTTGGTTGACAATTGATCTTTTTTAGTTGAAAATTCGTATTTGTCGGTATCAAATTAATTTTTTTGGTTTGAAGGTTCCTCTTTTTTTGTTAAAAATGTAACTGTTTCGTTGAGAATAAACTTCTTTGTTGCAGATTCATATTTTCGGCCTAAAAATTCAACTGTTTTACAGAAAATTCATCTTTTTGCTTGAAAGTTCAAGAATTTGGATGAACATTTTCTTCTTTCGTATGACTGAAAACTCTTTATTTATTTTAAATTAGTTTTTTTTTTAGTTGGAAAATGCATAATTTCAGTTGAATGTTCATCTATTTGTTTGAAAATTCATAACTTTTGTTGAAAATTCGTCTTTTATGTTAGAAAATTAATCTTCTTGGTTAAAAACTCGACTTTTTGGTTTTAAAATTCATCTCTTTTAGTAGAAATTTCATATCTTTTAGTTGAAATATCAATTATCACATTTTTTTAATGAGTATTTATATTTCGAGGTTAAAAATGAACATATTTGCCTAAAATTTGTCCATCTTGTTGAAAGAATTATAATATTTTTCGTTCAAAAGTTAGGAATTTGAAGCGTTTTAAATTGAATTTAATATAATACCCACATTATTGTACCTAAATCTGGACTAAATTTTAAGTATATAAAGATAAAATAAAAATTTGTTTGAGTGATTATTCAAATTCATACTCTAGGGATAAATTCAATAAAATATTAGTTATGCTTTTAGTATTATTTATTCATTTAATTAATCGATGGTGATAACATAATTAATAATATCTTGTATTATACTTCTTCAAAGTTTGCTAAATTAAATTTATTATAATTGCATTCCTAGAAACTTCTACCATTAAGAAATTAGTACTATTTTTGAACATTTAGATACTTACAAAAACTGAAAAACATGATTTATAACAAACTCGTGAAATTGTAAACATATTCCGAATCGATTGTTCACAAAAATGCGAAATCTTGAATTAAATTGTACCTGGAAAAATCTTGAGATACCTGGAAAAAAACCTGGAATTGCCAGGGAATTTTTTTCGACGGTTTGAGTAGATACCCTGTATAAAAACGTACTTTATTGTTACAGATTATTTACGAAAAGGAGCTCCATACGTCGAAGGAGGATACAACGATATAGATCCAGGTTTGAATCCTGCCCTGCAGGATAACTATCGTATCACACCCAGTCCTGGAGGTCCTGGAGATCAATATGGTAAGCAACCCGCATCGAATTTCATGCAAGGCTAGCCAATTTTTTTTTTTTAATTCCTTTTGATTTATCGTAGATCAAATGAGTAATTCCTGGAATATGGACGATTCTGGCGAGCCCTCGCAACACCCACATGGTAAGACTATAGCACTCATCGTGCTTCCAATTAGTTTTACTTTCACGATGTTGCGTACTCCAGAATATTGTATCAAATTCCAGTAATTATTTTGCTTCAACGTCAAAGGCTTTCACAGTATCGTAAAGCTTTCAATTTTCGATTGAAGTTAAGTTTTCAAATGCGAGGGCTTTTCACTCGAAGGCGTTTTGACGGCGGGATATTTTTTAGTCGAAAGTTTGTTCCTTAAGATTTCAAGACTTCATCATCTAAAGTGCATCCAAATTTGAATGCATTTAGATCTAAAGCACTCCATCTTGATCTCGATATATAAACTATTTCTGGTGTAGAACTTTCAGGATTTATAGTATGAGAACTTTTTTCGAAAGTAGATGTTCAATATTTTAAAATGTCTATATACTTGGTGTTTCAGTTTCTTTGATCAAATTCTAATTTCCAATTTTCCTTTCTACTTTTCAGTCAATTTTAAAGTATGCTATTTTGAAAGAGTCTAAAGTTTGAAAATATTCTTGAAGACATTCCAATTTAGAAGGTGACAATTTGAAAGAGAATAAAGTTTGTTTTCGATTGTTGTGCTTAGAATTTAAAAAAAAAATTTTAAGAAATGAAAATTTGATAAGCACTTTTCAGTTAAGGATTATTAAACCAAACTAAGCTAATGTAAATCCCAATTCGTCTGCAATTAAATGGAAAATCATCAAAAGTATGAAGCACGGATATTTGGTAGTAATCAAAATTGAGAAAGAACCTAATTAAAAAAATCGTAATTAAAATAAATCATTCAATTTGGAATGGATCTTAATCAGGCAACATTACAATTTTGGAAACACCTAAACTTAAATGCATTATACTTTGAAAATATCTGAAGTATATTCTTTAATATATGCTGTTTAAAATTTTATTTTTTTGTTTAAATTCGAGCCTCTTGCGCAGAGGTTTCATTATGGTTTATTTTGTAATAAATTTGTAGTTCTTTAAATAACTTTTATAATGACTTACATTGTGTATTTTATTTTAGAGTTCTAAAATAGTCAGCAAAGAGTCGGTATTTTTTTAAACTTCGAATGGCCATCTTTTTTTTACCTCTTTAAAAATTCAACCATTTTAACTTGAAAAAGTTTTTTAGGTATCCCAAATTAAAACTTTAAATTTAAACATAATATAATAAATACTTATATAAATATAATTTATAATATAATTTGTTATAATTAAACACTGTATAAAAAGTTAATTTGAAACCCAAAATTTTAATTAAAACAGTTTGAAATTGAGCAATCGGAAATTCGCAGCTTCCGAAACTTAATAATTTCAGAATCAAATATTCCAAATGGTTTATTTTCAGATTCTATAATTTTCTTTAAAATTAGAAGCCATAATTTTTCAAGATTTAATAATTTGAAATTTGAATTTTTTTTAAATGAACAGTTTCAAATTAAAGGAGTTCAAAATTGAATAATTTTATAATGAAAGCGTTTTAAATTGAAAAATTGGCAATCGAAAACATTAAAAATCGTTTCGTTTCAAACTTTAAATCGAAATATTCAACAATATGACCAATTAAAATTTTGAAAATTTTACGCTTACTGATTTGGTTTGGTTTAATGGTATAATAATGGTTTAGAATTCAATAATTATTGAAAAGTCCTTTACATTTTAGTGGATTAATAAGTATTGTAAAAGAAATCGTTGGGAAATTGAACTGAGACTAGTAGAATGTGTTGACATTGACTTAATTTTTCAAAAAGTAGATCTGGAAATCCTGTAAAAGTCATGGAATTTTAAAACCAGCCTTCTGTGACAATCCTGAATTGGAAATTAATTTAATTAAAAAGACGAAGCGATTATTTAAATTTGTAAACCATTAAACAGGGTGTCTACTAATCTGGAAAAACTGGAATCGTCAGGGAATTTTGATGTACCTGGAAAAATCTGAAAATGTCAGGGAATTCTTTTTTAAAGTCAGGGAATTTTCTCGAGAGCGTGCTTACATTTTTTAAATATTGTAATATACAATTAAATAAGAATGCTTTTATCATGTGTAAAATTAGCTTTATATCACTCGATTAAACTATTTTTAGTAGAAAATTGATCTGTTTTAGTTGAAAATTAAACAGTTGGGTTAAAAATTTTGTCTCCATTGACTGAAAAATCTATTTTAGCTGAAAATTCCACTGTTGAAAATTCGTCTGGTTTGGTTGAATTCAACCGTTTTTTTATTTAAAATGAAAATCTTTTTTGGTTGAAATATTTATTATTACAGAATTCTTATTTTTGAAAATTGAACTATTTTAGTAAAAATATGTGCTTTTTTTGGTCGTTGGAAATTAATTTTTTTAACTGAAAATTTAATCATTCCATTTTTGGATTTAAATCTTTGGTTGACAATTTTTTTTTTACTACAAATTCAACTTTACTATTTTTGGTTGCAAGTTGTTCTTTTTTAGTTGAAAATTGATGTATTTTGTTAAAAATTCGTCTTTCTTGGTAAAAAATTAGTCTTTATGGTTGAAAATTCATGTTTTTATTTGAAAACCTAACTATTCGAGTTAAAGATTCATCAACAATTTGGTAGGAAAAAAATGCATGTATTTTCTTCAAAATTCATATTTTTTGGTAGAAAATTAATCTTCTTGTTTGAAAATTTACCTTTTTGTTTGTAAATTCTACTATTCCACTTAAAGATTCATCATTTTAGTTAATAATACATCCTTGTTGTTTGACAATTAAACTACTTGGTGGAAAGTTAAATTCTGTTGTAAAAAATTGATTTTGTAAGTTGATGATTCGTCATTTTAATTAAAAATTAATTTCTTTGGTTAATAAATTAACTATTTTGTTGAAATTTTTTTTCAAATTAATTTTTTCAACTGAAAATTGTACTAATCTAATTAAATATTCGACAATTGTAGTTGAAAATTCATCTCTATTGTTGAAAATTTATTTTTTCAACTAAAATAATTCATCTCTTTTGGCCGAAAAGTAATCTTCTTGGTTCAAAATTAATCTTTTTGGTTTAAAATGTATCTATTCCAGTAGAAGATTCATAATTTTAGTTGAAAACTTATCACTTTGGTTGAAAATTTAACTATTTTGTTGAAAATTCATTTTTTCGTCGTTGGAAATTCATTCTTTTAACTGAAAGTTGAAATTGATCTTTTTGGTTGAAAATTCAACTATTCCAGTTACAGATTCATCATTTTAATTGAAAATTGATCTTTTGATTTAAAATTCAACTATCGTATTTGAAGATTTATCATTTTAATTGCAAATTGAACTTTTTGGGTAAAAGTTCTTATTTTTTGTAGAAAATTAATCTTTTTGGTTGAAAATTTGTCTTTTTCGTGGAAAATTCAAATATTTCAGTTAAAGATTCATAATTTTAGTTGACAATTCATCTTTTTGGTGAAAAATAAAAGTATTTGGTTGAAAGTTACAGTATTTTGTTGAAATTTGATTCTTTTGTTTGAAGATTCATCGTTTTAATTGAAAATTTAACTATTTTGTTAATTTTTGTTTTTAATCAATTCTTTTAACTGAAAGTTTAATTAATCAAGTTAAATATTTCATCATTTCAGCTGAAAATTCATCACTTTGGTTAAAAATGTAACTATTTGGTTGAAAATGGATCTTTTTTAGTTGAAATGTTAGGATTTTCAAGCGTTTTGAATTGATTTTAATATAGTAGCCAGATTAATTTTGCCTAAAAGAATATAGTGCCCTATTTTCGTGAAAAATATTTTATTTTCCTGAACTGAATTTTAAGTACATGAAGAAAAAAATAAAATTTCTTTTAATTGTTATTCAAATTCATTGACTATAGGAAAAAATTCAAGAAATTCTTTTTAGTATTAGTTATTCAATTAATCGATGGTGATAACATGTGTAAGAAAATCTTGTAATATTATTTGTTACAGCTTTCTGAATTAAACATATTAATCAAATCCCTAGAAATTTGTACCTTCAAGAAATTACTTATCCTTTGATAAAGTTCTTTTTACAATTGAAAAACACAGTTATTTAATTTTACATAAGAATATTACTATTTTTACACATTTAGATGTTTGCAAGAACTGAAAAAAAACATTTATAATAAACTTATAACATTTTGTACATATTCCTAGTCGATTGTTTAAAAAAATGCGAAACACTTGAAAAAAATCGAAAAAAATCTGGAATTGTCAGGGATTTCTTTTACCAGGATCCGAGTAGACACCCTGTTTAAAATATTTAAATTTAAATTCCTAATTAAAATTAAGATAAAGAGTTTGTGTGATTGTACTTGCAGATGAGGGAAAGGTGGCCTACGGTTACGTCTCTCCGTCCCCTTATGGCCCAGTTTCTTATGGTCCTAACGTTGGAGTGGGGCCAGTGCCGATACCTCAGGACGTTCCTGGCTACGAGGAAGGTCATCCGGTGCCTCTTACGGGAGGAGTTCCGCCCGGAATGTTTGAAGACGAGGTCCACCTGCAGCGACTTCAGTCCCGGCATCCGGTTGTGCCTGGAATGGCGAGTCCCTTGGATGATGACCAGAAGTCATTGCGATGGCGAGATCCCAATTTGTCGGAAGTTATCGGTTTTCTGAGCAATCCGAATAACATAATCAAAGCGAATGCCGCTGCATATCTGCAGCATCTTTGCTATATGGACGATCCTAATAAACAGAAGACACGCAGCTTGGGAGGTATTCCGCCGTTAGTTCAGTTGCTTGACCATGATAGTCCAGACGTTTATAGAAATGCTTGTGGAGCGCTTAGAAACCTTTCTTATGGCCGACAAAATGATGAAAACAAACGGGCCATAAAAAATGCTGGAGGTGTGCCAGCATTGATTAATTTATTACGTAGAACTTCCGATCCTGAAGTTAAGGAACTAGTGACTGGTGTACTGTGGAATTTGTCTTCGTGCGAGGTAATGTCGATAATGAATTATTTTACAATGAATGCTTTTAATATGCCTGTTTAATATCGCTCTTCCTTTCAGAGTTTATTTTAATCACTGTTCAGGGTGGCCACTAAACCGGCAGCAAAGTGGCCGGGAATTTTTACCCGGTCAGAAGATGTGCATTGAAATGGATTGAAATGATTTCAAATGTGGCAAACAATGCCATTCGTTCAATTTCAAGGTGTTGTGAATTAAACAGTTTCTGTCCTTTTAAAAGAATTAAAATTTATTCATTTATTGACAGAAATCATCATGTTATTAAACAAGACTAAATTGGGACTCAAGAGTTGATGTTCATATAAATTAAAACGTTACCGGTAGAAAACTACATTTATTTGGATTCAAAAAGTTGTGAATTTGGCCATTTTTGAAATAATTTTAATGCATTTCAATGCTCCTTCTTACCAGGTAAAAAAATATCTGTAAAAACATTTATCCTTTTTTAAAGAATTATTTTTT
>CAKNXH010002266.1:151070-193443 GCA_932178445.1 Andricus quercusramuli | reverse complement strand
AAAAAAAAAAAAAGATGTCAATAGCCCCCAGTGGAACCGCGGTAAAATACACCTATGGCCACGTCTCACATCCGTGAGATGGGTGGTCACAGGGCACGACGAAATCACAACGACAGGCCGGCGAAACCCTCGTGTGTCTTGAGGACACGAAGCGACCCAAGGATGACAGCTTTCTGCATCCATCTCGCAAGTGCCTTGGCATATTTTTGGCACGCGGGTATGGCTTTGAGGTTACGAACCAGTGATAGTTTAGCACCTCCGAGAGCACCTATCACAAGGACAATTACTCGTACCGAATATTTTGGGTACAGTCGTTGCAGCTCTCTTTTAAGGTCTTGATACCTCTCCTCTTTTTCTTTCTCCTTTGCAGTGATATTGTATTCGGACGGAGCCGAGAATTCGATCACGAATATAGTTCGTTTCTCGAAGTCTTGGAGAACAATGTCAGGCCTCGAGTGCGCAACGGAGACTGCTGCCCGAAAATCATAGTTCCAGAAAATCTGGCACTTCTCGTTTCGGACAATTGACTCTATATCCCTTGGAGCGTTCGGCAGGGCAGGGTCGCGACCAACACCATAAGAGCGACAAAGGTGGTAATAAAGTACTCTTAGGGCCGCGTTATGTCTATAGATATACGTTGTTCCTGCGTGGGTTGGACACCCCGATAGTATGTGTTCTAGGTACTCAGCGTGTGCATGACACGCTCTGCACCTATCACTGGGAACTTCTTGACATAAAATGCGGTGACGGTATGCTAAGGTGGAGATGACACCGTCCTGGCATGCGAAAATAAAGCCCTCTGTACCTGAATTGAGCCCTGATGATTTGAGGAAAGCAAAAGTTTGCTCCTTCGACAAGGACTGTTTTTCTACATTTCTGTAAAAGTTTCCGTGCATATGCTTGTCGAGTAGCTCTTGGTGAAATTTTCCAACCTCTGCTTTCTTCACTTCGGCTTTTAGACGTGAAGCATCTAGATGGAGTAATGCACTTTCCTCACTTCTGATATTAAAATTCAGGCCAAGGGTCTCGGCAGCTTGCTCCGCGGCTTTGTAAAGGAACGCTCCTTCGCCAATCATCTCGTGGTTTCTGACCATCTTTAGGAGAGGATCTCTGCCATTTGCAACGATGTAAGCTGTACTCAAAATAATTCGGTTATGAAGACACTGGAGATTCAGAAGTCCGCGTCCGCCTTGACGGCGTGAAATGTATAATCGCGGAACTGACGAATTGATATGCAAGCTTTTACGCATATGCATGATCTTACGCGTGGTGACATCAAGGGCCTTAAGCTCGTTCTTCGTCCATTGAACCACCCCAAACGAGTAGAGTAGGACCGGGACGGCAAGCATGTTAGTCGCAGATACCTTGTTCAACGCCGACAGATTGGAAGACCAAATCTGTCGAAGAAGATGCTTGTATCTGCTTCGGAGAGACTCCTTCACTGATGTTACGTCCTGAATGCGGCTTTGAGGCACGCCCAGGTATGTATAGGTCTCTCCAGTGTTAAGATGTCTAATAACACTTATATCCACAAGCTCAGGGTCCTTGGGAACGCCAGTAATCTTTCCTTTCTTCAAATGAATTTTGGCACACTTGTCCAAACCAAAGTCCATCCCAATCTCTCCTGTGTAGTTCTTGACGATATTTAAAGCAGTTTGAAGTTTGCTTTTACCAGCGGCATAGATCTTCAGGTCATCCATATAGAATACATGAGTGACCTTATGCTCACGCGGATTAGTGTCGCCACAGAGGTATCCAGGAGAATTTCGTAGTGCAAGAGATAGAGGCAAAAGTGTGATGCAAAAAAGCAAAGGGCTCATACTATCCCCTTGAAAGACGCCCCTCTGGAAGGTGACGTTGTTCGTCGTCAGACGATAATTCCTAGATGAGATGGTAAATCTAGTTTTCCAAAGAGGCATCAATCTCTCTATGCATCTCACTATGTGTGGATGTACCTTCAAGCTTTCCAACAGACAGATGATAAGTCTATGAGAGGTTGAATCAAAAGCTTTCCGGTAGTCAATCCAGGCCATCGACAGGACGCGCTGATGGACTGTAGCGTCTTTACAGACACACCTGTCAATCAGCAGGTTCTCTCGACAGCCTGCTACACCTTTTTTCGAGCCACGTTGTTCGTACATCTCTCGCCATACAGGCTCAATTCGTCGAACAATCCTGTTGTTTAGGACAGCTGTAAAGATCTTATACAGTGTGTTCAAACAAGTTATTGGCCTGTAATTCTCCGGTTTGGACAAGTTGCCTTTTTTCGGTAGGAGTATAGTACGTCCTAACACCAGCCACTGCGGAATGGGCGTCTCCGACTTTAAATATGAGGTGAATATGCGGGCCAAATGTTGGTGGATAGAAGTAAACTTCTTCCACCAAAAGTTCTTGATACAATCTGGTCCAGCACCGGAAAAGTTCTTCGTGCCTCTAAGTGCTTTTTTCACCTCTTCGGCAGTGACTGATGGGCACTCCTCATCAGATTTTATGAGGTTGTCGCAAAACTCCTTGAAGCGGATGATATTGTCAGTATCTTCTTTCAACTCTAGTGTTTTCGGGATCTTGTACACCTCTCTCCAAAAAGTCTCTACCTCCTTGGGCTTGGGTGGATTTTTTACAAAAACAGGGGGATCACTGAAGAGGCGTGATGGGTCAGCAAGAAACTGTTGATTCTCCCTGATCCATCTCTCCCTCTTCTGTATCCTCCTCCTTGCGTCAGATAACAGCCTTATTTTGTCAACAATATGCTGCTTGATTGTCAGCAGCTTTGACTTGTTCAGTGTGTGATTCAAGGTCCTTAGTTCTTGGGCGAACTTTCGAACCCTTTCCGTGAACGGTTTACCAGATGTTATGTAGTCAATCACACATTGAACACGGGACGCATTCTGTCTTGCCCATCCAATTTTCTTGTTCAGTTGATGCAAGCGTCTTTTGGTCTTTTGATCCATCGTCGGTTTCAGCCTTCGATTTGAATCAGCCAAAGCTCTCGCAGCACCATAAACTGAGCAATTGATGGTCCAGAGGTCGGAATCTTGCGAGATATCTCGACGAAGGGAGGCATCCATTTCAGCCAGATCTTGGGGCTTAGGAGGAACTTGCATGTTGATGTTCCTCCTTGTACTGAAATTGCGATCATCTTCCAGAAGGTGCCTGGTTTCTGCGGTTGGTCTTAATGTCGTTTCATCTTCGTCTGCAGCTTGTTCAAGCAGCGGTTGAGGAAGCGCTCCGCGTACATATCCATTTTTCCGGAGGTAGTCGGCTTGATTTCGCAAAGACTGATGCGAAACGTGTTGAAGCTCTGGGTGTTTCTCGCACCACAGAGTATGCATACGTGCCATAAAGCCTCCGCGAACAGGGATAATACTGGCATCGTAGCAGTCTAGCACGTCATTCTTAAGTTGATCCGTCCACTCAATGTGGGCGTTTCGCCGGTTCGTCGTCGTGTTTCCATCTAAATTATTTTCAGCACCCCGAACTCTAGCATGATCGGCATTGTTTGCCGATCCATTGTCGGGTGCTCTGCGCGTTCGATCGTTTTGAACCGCATCTACAACATTTTGGTGGTTTGTTGGTTTCATTGTTGTTCCCACGAGCAGCTAGGGAAAGGGTTTGTCAATCCTTGTAGAGCCCCGCATGCAAGGATAAGGCTGTACTCTGAGACGTCGCCCGGTATCCCAGAGTCACCGTTAAAGACACCTCACCCAGGTGCCATGCAGCTTTCGGCACGGTTCTCACACCTTCGCTTAGGGGTTATTCCTTCGGGACCATCCCTGGACAATTGTCCGCGACTGCTTATTAATTATTGTAACCATATTCAGCAGAAACCCTTTGTACGGGGACCCTCCATCCGCAACCCGAGGACGCGTTCGGTGGCTTTGTCATAAGCCCTCCGGTTCTATTCCAAGGGAATAGAAACCGAAACCGAATGGTAGCAGAGCGTGGTTATATATATATATAGCGTGGTATATATATATATATATATATAGACATAATGCGGCCCTAACAGTAATTTATTACCATCTTTGTCGCACTAAAGGTATTGGTCGGGACCCTGCCCTGCCGAACGCTCCAAGGTCAGGTCTCGAGTGAGCAACGGAGACTGCTGCCCGAAAATCGTAGTTTCAGACAATTTCTCACTTCTCGTTTCGGACAATTGACTTTATATTCCCTGGAGCGTTCGGCAGGGCAAGGTTTTATATCCACAAGCTCAGGGTCCTTGGGAACGCCAGTAATCTTTCCTTTCTTCAGATGAATTTTGGCACACTTGTTCAAATCAAAGTCCATTCCAATCTCTCCTGTGTATTTCTTGACGATATTTATAGCAGATTGAAGTTTGCTTTTGCCAGAGGCATAGATCTTCAGGTCATCCATATAAAATACATGAGTGACCTTATGTTAGCGCTGATTAGTGTCGCCACAGAGGTATCCAGGAGAATTTCGTAGTGCGAGAGATAGAGGCACAAGTGTGATGCAAGAAAGCAAAGGGCTCATGGTATCACCTTGAAAGACGCCCCTGTGGAAGGTGCCGTTATTCTTTATCAGACGATAATTTCGAGATGAGGTAGTAAATATAGTTTTCCAAAGAGGCATCAATCTCTCTATGCATCTCACTACGTGTGGATGTACCTTCAAGCTTTCCAACAGACAGATGATAAGTCTATGAGAGGTTGAATCGAAAGCTTTCCGGTAGTTAATACAAGCCATTGGCAGGACGCGCTGGTGGGCTGCAGCGTCTTTATAGACACACCTGTAAATTAGCAGGTTGTCTCGACAGCCTGCTACACCTTTTTTTGAACCACCTTGTTCGTACATCTCTCGCCACACAGGCTCAATTCGACGAACAATCCTGTTGTTTAGGACAGCTGTACAGGTCTTATACAGTGTGTTCAAACAAATTATTGGCATGTAATTCTCTGGGTTGGACAAATTTCCTTTTTTCGGCAAGAGTATAGTGCGTCCTAATACCAGCCACTGCAGAATGGGCGTCTCCGACTATAAGTATGAGGTTAATATGCGGGCCAAATGTGTGTGTATAAATGTAAATATCTTCCACCAGAAGTTCTTGATACAATCTGGTCCAGCAGCGAAAAACTTCTTCGTGCCTCTAAGTGCTTTTTCACCTCTTCGGCAGTGACTGATAGACATTCCTCCTCAGATTTTATGAGGTTGTCGCAAAACTCCTTGAAGCGGATGATATTGTCAGTATCTTCTTTCAACTCTAATGTTTTCGGGATCTTGTGCACCTCTCTCTCAAAAGTCTGTACCACCTTGGATTTGGGTGGATTTTTACAAAAACAGGAAGATCGCTGAAAAGGCGCGATGGGTCGGCGAGAAACTGTTGATTCTCCCAGATCCATCTATCCTTTATTGTATTTTCCTCCTTGCGTCGGATAACAGCCGTATTTTGTCAATAATATGCTGCTTGATTGTCAGCAGCTTTGACTTGTTTAGTGTGTGATTCAAGATCCTCAGTTCTTAGGCGAACTTTTAAAACCTTTCCGTGAACGGTCTACCAGATATTATGTAGTCGATCACACATTGAACACGGGACGCATTCTGTCTTGCCCATCCAATCTTTTTGTTCAGTTGATGCAAGCGTCTTTTGGCCTTTTGATCATCGTCGGTTTTAGCCTTCGATTTGAATCAGCCAAAGCTCTCGCAGCACCATAAAGTGAGAAATTGGTGTTCCAGAGGTCGGACTCTTGCGAGACATCTCCGCGAAGGGAAGCATCCATTTCAGCCAGATCTTGGGGCTTAGGAGGAACTTATTTGTTAATGTTCCTTCTTGTACTGAAATCGCGATCATCTCTCAGAAGGTGCTTGCTTTCTGTGGTTGGTCCTAATGTCGCTTCATCATCTTCGTCTGCAGCTTGATCAAGCAGCGGTTGGGTCTAGCACGTCATTCTTAAGTTGATCCGTCCACTCAATGTGGGCGTTTCGCCGGTTCATCATCGTGTTTCCATCTAAATTGTTTCCATCACCCCGAACTCTAGGATGATCGGCATTGTTTGCCGACCCATTGTCGGGTGCTCTACGCGTTCGATCGTTTTGAACTGCATATCCAACATTTTGGTGTTATGGTGGTTTCATTGTTGTTGCCACGAGCAGCTAGGGAAAAGGGTTCGTCCAACCTCGTAGAGCCCCGCATGCACGGATAAGGCTGTATACTCTGGGAGGTCGCCCGGTATCCCAGAATCAACGTTTAAAACACCTCACCCAGGTGCCATCCAGCTTTCGGCACGGTTGTTACGCCTTGGCTTAGGGGTTATTCCTTCGGGACCATCGCTGGATAATTTTTCGCGACTGCTTATTAATTATTGTAACCATATTCAGCAAAAGCCCTTGGTACAGGGATCCTCTATCCGCAACCCCAGGACGTGTTCGGCGGCTTTGCCATAGACCCTTCAGTTGTATTCCAAAGGAATCGAAATCGAAACCGAAATTTATATATATGTAATTAAAAAAAAGAGTTAAACAACCACCGCAGGGTCCCACTAAGAGCAACTTCCATCTAAGAAATGTCGATAGCCCCCAATAGAACCGCGGTAAAACACACCTATGGCCACGTCTCACAACCGTGAAATGGGTGGTTAATATATATATATATATATATATATATATATATATATATATTTATTCAATATTGGCTCTTCCTTACCACAGAATTTTGCGTTGTTAAAGAAAATGCACACATACATACATACATGCATACATACTCAAGAATTGGATGTGATTAATGTTAGTTCGGAAATAAGGAAATAACAAGGAATGTACTCCAGGTCCGGCACGCCACATGTCAAAGCCTCTCGACAGATAACTTCTGGAGGACTATTGCTGAAAGCACCCTCTATATCCAAGAATGCGCCAACGGCATACCCCTTTTGTTCCAACTGCTGCTCCAATTTGGCTACAACAGCATGAAGCGCAGTTTCAACCGAGCAGCTCGCCTGGAAAGCATGCTGCCCTCTATGAAGCGGGGAGGCCAAATCTTTGGCAGTAGTGTAACCCTCCCTCCTAGGTTTGGGTATGAAGCCCACTCTGTCATCCTTCCATACCGATGGCACGTGTTTAAGGGCTATACTTGCCCTAAATAATTTTTTCAGAGGAGGGACGACTAAATCCATGCCTTTTTGTAAAAGCACTGGATAAATGCCATCCGCCCATGGTTATTTAAAGGGGCAAAGGGACCCAACGGCCCACTCCTCCTTTTTGTAATCAGCGACCTTAGCTGCGAAACTCCAGTCGGCCCTCTCCACCTCCTGGACCCGGTCTTCCTCCTCTTGGTCGGTCCAGATTCGCTGAAAACCCGAGATATTCCTTGGGAATCGAACCGAAGGGCCTATGGCAAAGCCACCAAACGCGTCCTCGGGTTGCGGACAGAGGGTCCCTTTACCAAGTGTTTCTGCTGAATATGGTCAAAATAATCAATAAGGAGTCGTGTACAATTCTCCAGGGATGGTCTCAAAGGAATAACCCCTAAGCGGAGGCGTGAAAACCGTGCCGAAAGCTGATGGGCACCTGGCTGAGGTATCTCAAACGGCGATTCTGGGATACCGGGCGAGCCCTCACAGTATGCAGCCTTATCCTTGCATGCGGGGCTCTACAGGGATGGACGAACCCTTTTCCCTAACTGCTCGTGGGAACAGCAATGATAACACCAAACATAGATGTAGTAAGTGCGGTTCCAAACAACCGAACGCGCAGGGCTCCCGACAATGTGTCGGACAACAATGCCGACTATCTTACAGTTGTGGGAGCCAATTAAGACGGAGTCAGTGCGATTGAACGTCAAGGTTACATAGCGTGACTGCATACTCGTTTCGAAGTGATTACTTTTGTAGCACTGCAACTTTCCACTAGGTGTCACAATATTTAGCGCAAGAAATTTCCTGCAGCGTTCTTACCATGTTCACCTTCATGAACCTTATTCTTTTAGAGCTTTTGTTGGAAAATTGTCCAAGGTACACTGGAGGATTACTAAAAGAAAATCAAAAAGGCGGGGGGGGGGGGGGAATTAGCATTATATGGGGAGGCAGTAATCCCTTCGAAACGAGGCTGTCGTATAATTACAATCGAACTTCACTTAGGTGAGTTCGTTTGATTGAATAATTATACTTCCCTCCTCGTTTCTCGAGATTGCTGTTGTAGATATTCAGAAACTACCATTTCCGATATACCGTTTTTTTAAATCCCGCCTCAATTTGTTTGTAACATTCAAATAATGCTGAAGTTTCATTTCTAGACAAAGTTCTGATTTATTCCCCAAAAAATGGCAAGTACAAGCACGGTTGATAGCTTCCTTCTTTAAAAGTGCTGATAAGGGTATCAATTCTGACCTCAGCTTCTTTTGTTGAAAATTTGGTCTTAGTAATGTCGATGAATTAAAAGGTTTGAACTCGGTATCCGGTTCCCAGAGCTAGCAAAATTTATAATTTTTCAGTTAGTTGTTGGAAAGTGAGTTGAGTGGAAACCAATTAGCAGCCTTATCAAGCACAGGTATAAAATCCGAAGTTTCCGAATACCTTGGTCGAGAAGGTTTGAATCTGAAGTTACTTTTGAAGAAATGTGTTATGATGGAATCGGAGACAGATTTTTAGGAAATTAAAACTATGGATGATCTTATGGTATTTAACGTGCCGTAAGATTCACCTTTATCGAAACTTATGGTCAGAAATTCTAAAATTGCGTTAGCAAAAAAATGTAATACTTTTTTGTTTGCAAAATAACCACCAATTTAGTAAGGCTTTGTTCCATTGCTTGATGGTGGGCTCCGACTGTGACGCCGATAAAATGTTGCCCGCTGACTCCGGAAGATTATTCTGCATGAAGATTTTCCTGATAGTAGCCCTGCAGCCGGAGTAAGAGAAGTTGCCAATGGATGTTGTCGGGGTATGCAAAGAGACAAAAGAAGTGTTTATTTGGGTTGTAAAATTTAAGGGCTGCCTATGAACATAGATTGAAAGAGTGGGATTCAAGGCTGTGATGTCCACACAGGAACAATTATAATTCCATTGACCTTATCTGTTGCAATCTTCCTCAACGTTCGTGATATCGTTGAGAACGGTGGGAAAGCTTAAACAAATTTTATTTTTCCAAGAAATAATAAAAGCGTTTCATTTTTCAATGAGCAAAATGAATTACATTTATAACTGAGATTTGTTGCAAATAAGTCGATTTCAGGACTGGTGAAAATTTTCAAGATACTTTGAAACGCGTAATCTGCCAATTCCCATTCAGTATCGACGTTTTCAATTCTACACTCTCCATCCGCATCTATATTGTACTACGAGGCAATATATAGTACGCATAAATCCAAATTTTTCGTCTCACCATTTCCAAATTTTTCTAATTAAGGAATTGAAATGTTGATATTGAATTCCCCGTTATTTGATTGATGTGTGCAAGCGCAGTCGTGTTGTCAATATGTAAGAGGCTCTCGCAGTCGTAAGATTGTGGCGCAAAAGTTTGAAGAACCTAAAAGGCTGCTAGAAGCTCAAGAAAATTAATACGTATGTAACTTTTGCTCCTCTACATTCCAAAACCGATGAGCTGACTCGCCTTTATAAAATTCACCCCAGCCGGAAGGGGAAGCATCAGAAAAAATCTCTTTCTGAAAGGAAAACTGTCTTATAGGGCTTGCTGCTGAAGGTAAATTTTCCTTCCACCAATTCAAATTATCATATAAGACAGTTGACATTAACATTCGGTTGTCAACATTTTCATTAGCCAATAAGCTTGATACTTGACTCCTTCTAGACTTTTGGTATACCCCATTCCGTAAGGTACAGCTGGACAACTAGATACTATGTTTCCTATTAGTTGAAGAAACTCTCTTATAGTTCAACACTTTTTTCTCGTCGTTTTTGCGATGGTAACCCTACAGTAATTGTTTTCGGATTTATTCATTTCTTTATTTATTCAAATAATGACTAAGTAGCGCAATTAAAGATGTAAGCGACAAAGAGTATTTGATTTCTAGTTAGCCTCAACCCAAACTAAATATAATTTTAATCCACTCGGTACATGTAAGTTTACACTTTCGAGTGATTGAGGACATGAGTAATATGTGAATAGTCGTGCGACAGTCGTGGATTAGGAAGACCTAACTTAATTGCCGCACATGAGAGAAACTTATGTTAAACCCTTTCCAGTTTTTTAATATGCGAGGCGTAATGTGGAGACCAAATTTGTGAGTAGTACATTAGAATGGGTTTAACTGATGTGATATGTATAATAAGCGTAATGTTCATGGTTGATTAAATCCAACAGAGTGACGTTTGATAAATCTCAGCATCTTTAGACCTTTAGCGGTACAATAATTAATATGCTGGAGAAAAGAGAGTTTATCATCCACAACAATTCCATCGGTTTACACTTAGAGATGTTCAAAGTCATCCCATTTTCAGGCACCACAGATGCAAGGCAGTAATATATTTTTGAACTGCGACAGCACCCTCGTGGGATGTAATGATGGTGTACATTTTTAAATCATCAGCAAAACGTGAGATCATAACAATGGTAAATATTTGTATAATGTCATTAACATAAATATTAAACAACAACGGACCCATACGTGATCCTTGAGGTACACCAGACGTTGTATTAAATTCGCAAACCGCTAACCGCTCAGATAATTATTAAACAATTTTAGTAAATTACCATGAATTCCAAAAGCCTCTAGTTTCTGGATCAATCTCTTGTGATTAGCCTTGTCGAAAGCACGAGAAAAGTCAGTGTAAATTACATCAACTTGCTTATTAATATCAAGCGCCTCCGCAATAAACTGAACAAAGTTAATTTTTTCAAAGTCAAATATAAGTTGTAACACTGTTGTATATGTCTAGCAAGATTAAATAACATTTTACATTACAGATCTTGAATTTTAGTCACTTCCTTCATGAAAATAAATATTCCATTTTTCTTGTCTTTGAACTTTAAAAATAAAATTTCGATACAAAAATAATAGTGTATTGTTCTACGAGTGCGGAAAGTATACAGTTTCATACGAGTGTGAAGTTATATGCTTCGAAAATAATTTTTGGAATTTTATGGTAAAATTACCAACAATTTTGAAAATTTTCGGCGAATTCACGCGCAGCAGTTAGAAAAAGTCTTCATAACTGCTTATGACAGTTTTGGAATTTGTCACTTCCCGCTCGCAATACATGCCTCGAAAAGCGAACATTTTATGCTTGCTTTACAAACAAGGCTTTTGTATTTTATCACATTTATGTGACAAATAATTTAAGAAAATTTGGTAAATGAATTCTTATGCAGACACCCTACTTATTTGAAAAAGTAGACAATATAGGTGCCATGCCTATAGTCCTATGTCAATTTTGGGCCCTCTATTAATTTTGGGCCCTACATCAGTTTTTGGTCCTACGTTTATATTGAGTTGTACGACGAACGGACGCACGGACACCCGACCGAAATTATAAGGGTTTCTGCCTGGCCTACGAAAGTCTGAAAATTGACCAATTTCAGAAGTAAAAGTGACCAAAAGCGGCTAATTTCTAACTCAATAAGTAAATAAAGATTCAAAGAATACAAACGAGTTTGATGAAGTGTATAATAATTTCAAGTGGATTTCAATGAATTCAGGATATATTTATAAGAGTTCAAAATAATTCAAGTTAAATTCAAAAGAATTCGAATTAATTAAAAAAAAAAATTGCATTGAGTTCAATAAAATTCAATAAAATTCATGATGAATACCCAATTAATTGAGATGAATTAAAAAAAAATCAAAAATATTGCATTGAATTCTGTGAAACTGTAGTGAATTTAGTAGAAATCAATGGTATTAAAAAGAATTTTATAAAAGTTATACGAATTCAATATAAATTAAAATAATCCAAGTGAATGGACCAAATCCTTGAAAATTCAAAAAATTCCATAGAATTCAGATAAATAGAAGTAAATAGAATTAGTGAATAAGAATCTAATAAAAACCATAAGAATTTAAAGTGAATTTAAAAGTCTTCAAAATGAGTTTAAGAAAATTGAAAATCCAAAAAATGTCCATTGAATTCACTGGATTCCCAGGGAATTCTAAAGAATTCAAACAACTTCAAAAATAGGTATTGACCTGAGCTAAAATGTATAGAGAAGAATTGGATTCGAATTCTAAATGTCGAATTTAATTCCATATCATATTGAATTTACTGGAATTTTCTCCTTATAATTAGAGGATAATTAGTGCTTGTATAGCGCGCACAATGTTCTAGTTAATTGTATGTTTTTGATTATATGTGGCGTTCCGCAAGTTGATTGGACGTTGATTGGCGTTTCGTTCCGTTGATCGTAGTTTCGGAGGTTTTTGTATAACGAGTTGCCTCGTTTTTCAACCTAGAGGGTTCGTTCTGGGCCTATAATATCGAAAATTTATCTGGCTTAATGTTTTTTTCCATAACTCTATGCCGACAAAGTGGGCCCCTATCTCAGATTACCTTTTCAATGGAAAGAATTTCGTGATACACATCATTTTTCCGACACATTTAACTTCTGTAACACCGGAAAGAATATCCTTTCCGCTTATTCACCATTCACCAAACAGACTATCAGTGCAATAATAATGTGTCTTTGTATCACGAAATTCTTCTCAATGAAAGGGTATCCATACTAAACGTCACATAATTATGTAACGTTTAATTTCCATATTTAACACTACTTAAGGCTTTGAAAGACGATTCTGAAAAGTCATTTATAATAATTAAAAAAAATAGTTAAAGTGGTGGGGGTCGAATGAACATGACGTAATATTGAAGGTGGCGGTCTCGTCATTTGGTGACAGAGCTTGAGAAGGGTTACGTGGGGAGGGGGGGGGGCGGGGGATGAAAATCTTGAAATACAGGGTATGTACACGT
Source organism: Andricus quercusramuli (assembly GCA_932178445.1). Taxonomy (NCBI): domain Eukaryota; kingdom Metazoa; phylum Arthropoda; class Insecta; order Hymenoptera; family Cynipidae; genus Andricus; species Andricus quercusramuli. The sequence continues at coordinate 180,571 of CAKNXH010002266.1, read as the reverse complement.
CAAGAATATCAGCATCTGCGATTAGTCGTTTGATTTCAATGAAACTTGGTGAAATTATAGTGCTATATGAGACATTTTGGGTCCAAAGGTGTTAGAGAAGGTGTTAGAGATGAAATTATACATTTTTAAATTATAAAATTTTAAATAAAAAATTGTGAAATTTTGCCTGAAAAAAAGTCTGAAAAAAATTCAATTTTTCGCGAAATTCTCCCCTTTTAATTTTTGTTAAATTGGGATATAAAGATTCCTTCTGAAATAACCTTTCATTTTTTCCATTGCTAGCGTGACTTGGGTGCCAACGGCAATACCACGCTGAAAACACCAGTTCCCGTAAGATCACTGAAGTTAAGCAGCGTTGGGCGCGGTTAGTACTTGGATGGGTGACCGTTCGGGGAATACTGCGTGGTGTTGGCCCGTCGTGGGTATGGTGGACCCACACTGGTAGTATTTATCCACCTAGAAACACTACCCGAATTGGGTAGTGAGGCAATGAACTTTCGAGTTCGAAATGCTAATCAATTTTTTTTTTTTTTAGCGTGACTTGGGTTTAATACTCAGGGGTGCGTGAAATGAAAAAAAATTGTTGACTTGTAATCATAATTGTCATAAACAAGTTCTATTAACAAAAACTGAATATTATAGATTGTTTATTTGTAAAGGATATTTCGGCATTAATATTGTTTCGGATAGAAATATTATTAATTCATCGAGTTCGCGGGTTGCTCTCCTGAATGGCTCGTCTCTCCTCTCTCCCCACTTTATCATTGCGGTGATGAGTGAGTGTACACGAAGCTATCAGGCATGGCGACGGCTCTACATGTACCGATCGCGACAAATATGTAAAAAAAAGGTGTTTTTCTGACTGAAACCGGTTACTATTGAAAACTCAAGTGAATATCCTCATTTAAATGAATATGTAAAGTGCTCTATTTTAGTGAAAATATACGATATTACTGGATTAATGTTCACCTAAAATTGTGGTGTTTCTAGTACATCATTGTTACATTATATTTCTCCTGCATCAATCAAGCTCTACAACTTTTTGTGCATAACTATAACATTTTTGGTCCTTCGAAATCCGGATTTAGGCTTTCTGTGCACCGGAAGAACGAATCTTGTGATGCAGGTGAGTCTGGAAAAAGTGTAAATGCTAGTGCAAAATTACGCGCGTTATTCTAGTGGTACCCGGTACTTATCGGGCCATTCGGCGCCTGGCGTACAGAGTACATTCAGCTGTGTATAGTTTATACGTCATTTCGACAGTAGTCTGGACAAAACTTTCTCGGCAGGACTCGTTATCACTAGACCACGTGAACTCATACTGGTGCGCAACAATACTTTTTCCGCGAGCTGTCAAATTTATATGCACATGATTGTAAGTACGCGCAACTGTTTGATCCGATTGTTTTGATTTTTTACAATTAACTTCGTGCACACTAACTTGCTTCCTTTAACCTGGTTCAGACTTTTATCATGAACTTTTTTCGAAAAAGAAAAAACTTTATTTATGGAATCTGTGCTATATATTGACTTTTTTACTGAACTCTTGGATACTCAAAATCGTTAATGATTTTAACACGACAATTCTAGTCTTTTTGAGCCTATGTTACATTTATTTGTAATTTAATTCTAATTTGAAATTGTTTTAAAATCACATTTTTATATGGGTATTTTATCTGATCTAATTATTTTTAAAATGCCGAGCCTATCCGAATTCGTAACAGTCCAACATGAGCGATTTACAGGCATTTTTAATGCAGTTTTGAATTTTTAAAATACAGGCTAAGACAATTTAACGAAAAATTTGGTTAACACGCGTATAGCTGCTCTTGATAAAAATTGGGGAAAGTTCGAGGCAACTCATGAACAGCTTCTAACGGTCAAGGCGGAAAATAAAGACAATAGTTATTTCGCCGATGATATTTATAGCCAGTGTGAAGACAAATACATTGCAGCGAAAGCCTATATGCTGGACATTTTGGACACATTTGTCACCACACCTACAGCTTCCGCTGAAGGAGAATCCTCAATTCATGTAAATGTCCAGCCAAGAAGGCTGTATCCACAGATAGAGTTACCCAAGTTTTCAGGTGCCTACACTGAACGGCCAGCTTTTGCTCAACATTCCAACTACTGGTGCTAATTTCGAACGAGCGTGGGACATCTTGGTTGCTAGATATGACAACGAGCGAGTCATAATTAATTCTCATCTGGCCAAGTTCTTCAATATTAAACAAATCACGAAGGAAGATGCCGGAGAGCTGCGTTCATTGTTGAACTATACCTACGAGGTGATAGGGGCCTTAAATGCGATGAAGAGACCCACTGACAGTTGGGACGATCTTCTAGTCTATTTGACCGTAAAACGACTGGATTCTCAAACTAGGAAAGCTTGGGAAGACAAGATGGGTTCCGTGACTACCTACCCGACGTTTGAGAGCCTCAAAACGTTCTTGAATAGTAAGGTGTGTGCTTTGGAAGCAATTCAGGCAACTCAAGTAGCAAGACCTACAACATCTTCATCTGTTGGATTTAAAGAAAAATCATCTGGATCCAAAAACCATAAGAGAGGAACGCATTCTCATAATGCTCCGATCAAGGAGGATAATTGTCCTATATGTACAAATAATCACTTTATCCTCTTTTGTCCAACTTTTCGATCAAGCAATGCTGAACAACGACGAGACTTGGTACGTTTGCATCGCTTGTGCTACAATTGCTTAGGTAAGCACATGCTACGTTCGTTTACTCCTACAAAAAGATGTCAAACTTGTGCAGGTCAGCATCATACAATGTTACATGCTTCTAATATGAATCATTCTGCTCCACTTTCCACTACTGTTAATAATGCTGTGATTGATTGCTCAAAAAATACCTCTGTTACCAATAATATTCCTAGATATTCTGGTCCTCATGATCCTAGTGCTTCCACCAGTACTCAAGGTCAACTCAATGCGTTAAATACTCGATCTAATTTATGACTGGGGGGACTTACGGCTCTTATAACTGTGGAGTCTTACGATGGGAGTCAACACCTCGCTCGTTTATTACTGGATCAAGGGGCAAGCATCCTTTATTTCAGAATCCTTGGTTCAGAGATTGAGATTGCGACGACATCGGGCCATTATCACGGTCAAGGGAGTAGGAAATCAGCGTGCTCCAACCACTAGGGGCTTCACTATTGTGAAAATAAATTCTAGGTTTGATCAATCAGTGAGTTTGGTTGTACGTGCTGTCATATTGTCTAGACTCACTTCCTATGTACCACCAAATACTAATTCTGTGAGTGATTGGCCACATCTCCAAGGTCTTGAGCTGGCAGATCCAATTGTCAATCAGGGTGGTATAATCGAGATGATACTGGGGGCTGAAATCTATTCGCAGGTCATCGAGGACGGAGTAAGAAAGGGTGCAATAGACACTCCTACAGCGCAAAGGACTTCTCTCAGTTGGATTCTGTCTGGATTCTTCCCTGATGAGACAAACTCGATTCCTCAAAGAGTTGTTGGCCTACAGTGTTCAGTTGATATGGAACTGCTGGAACTGGTTCGACGGTTTGTAGTTCAAGAAGATATTCCACCACAACTATCTAAGCTTAGCCTAGATGAAGAGGAGTGTGAAAAAATATACTCAACTACCTATAAACGTACAAAGGATGGTCGCTACGTTGTTCGTCTTCCGATCAAGGATCGATCGATCGAGTTGGGTGAATCTCGAGCTGCGGCTTATCGGATGCTCATGACTATGGAAAGGCAATTTCGTCAGGACCCCGAGTTACACCAAACTTATACTAAAGGCATACAGGAGTATGCTAATCTGGTTGAGATGGAGTTGGTCACGAATTCCGAAGATCTTTAACAGAATCGAGGCTATTTTCTTCCGCATCACTGTGTAATAAAAGAAAATAGTTCGACTACCAAATAAGGAACTTTCTTCAACGCACCATGAAAGACTGAAAGAGGACTATCTTTGAGTGACCTTCTACATACCGGGCCCAAATTACAGACTGAGCTCGCTGATGTAATTCTTCGTTGGAGGATGTACAGGATCGTCTTCACTGCGGACATCGAAAAGATGTTTCGTCGGATTTGGATCAACCCCGAGGACTACACATATCAGAAGATTCTCTGGAAATGGAGTTTGGAGGAGGATGTTAAAACGTACTATCTTAAGACAGTGACCTTCGGGTTTGCATCTTCTTCCTATCTAGCCATCCGAACCTTACACCAGCTAGCAACCGATGAAGGTAATTCTTTTCCTTCGGCTACTGATATCCTGATGAAGGAAGTATATGTCGATGATGTGCTCTTTGAAGCAGATAATGCTGTTATGGCTAAGGAGAGATGCTGTCAACTGGATGTACTTCTCAAGGCGGGCGGGTTTCTTCTCAAAAAGTGGCTATCAAATTGTGACGAAGTTCTGCAAGGAATACCGGAAGATTATAGAGAGGTTGCTACATCCTTTCAATTCGATCAGGAGCCAATTTTCAGGGCTCTGGGAATTTTGTGGCAACCCAGTTCCGACGTTTTCAGGTTTCAGGTTAACTTACTAACGGAAATGGGCTCAGTGACAAAGCGGAGTATCTTCTCAGAAATTGCTTGAATCTTTGACCCGCTTGGATGGTTGGCTCCAGTGGCCGTCATCGCAAAGATGTTCATGCAGAGTTTGTGGTAACTCACGGTTGACGGGGATCAGCCACTCCCAATGGAAAACATCCAATCTTGGAACCAATATCGAGCTGATCTAATGAAAATCTCTACCTTTTCCATCCCTTGATGGAATGGTTACTCATCTGATATCGTGGGCTGCGAATCGCATGGATTTGCAGATGCTTCACAGAAGGCAGTTGGGGCTGTGGCTTACTTGAGGGTCATTACGTCCATGGATGACATCAAAGTCTCGCTGGTAATGACCAAGACCAAGGTCGTACGAATTGGAGAGACTAGCATCCCACGCCTAGAATTATGTGCTGCCGTACTTTTTTTTTCTGTAGAGGAGATGAGAATGCATTTAGGCACTGAGTGTGGGACTCGACCTTAACACGGTAATACCCACTAAACTCACCTCCCCTCCTTGGCAACCCACGTTCCCGGAATCCGCTTTCGCATTACTTCAGGAACATGGGTTATAGGCATATTACGCCCTTCTCCGGCGTCCCGCTGTGTTGCCAACCTGGACTTCTTTTCCTCCTTTCCACCCAACCAAGATACACGCATCGTCCTCAGTGGTGTGGTGATACCACAACCCGGGCTCGTCGGCCTTCAGCATCGTGGTTGGGTGTAATCAGCTATTTGCATCGTTCATCGGGCTTCTTCGAAGAGACGGCCTCCCTAAACGACGCGCACCGCATTGTCCCCGGCAGATGGTCGGTCCGGGTTTTTTCTTCTTTGGCGGCGCAGAGGAAGCACTGCGGCGCACTTTCGCGCGCCGCAGCCCTATGACCCACCTTGCCGCACCTCCAGCAGGCCTGAGTCCTGTCAGACCCCTGCATCCCGCCGCCGTATGGCCGAAGCCCAGGCAACGGTAACACCTTAAACTCTCCGTCTTCTTCCGCACGCGACAGGACACCCACCCCACTTTGAGGTGTCCCGTGCGGAGAAGCCTTGCCGCCAGCTCCTCCCTCATCGCGGCAAAGGCCTTCAGATTACCTCTGAAGGCCTTTTTCGTCATGCACACCTTAATTTCTCCAGCTGCAGCCTCACCGAAGTGGCTTCGGACCGCAGCCTCGACCTCTGCTTCGTCTGTGATCGAGTCGAGGTCCAGGACCTCGACCTCGATACGGCCGCGGACAGCTTTGATCTGCCATCCGCAGCCGGCCTTACCTCCACAAGAATCTCTCCCCTTCGGGTCTGCCTGACATCCCTGATTTTTACACCAATGGTGTCCGGCTTCACCTTTTGTTTGAGGTTCCTGAGGACCTCCGCATAGCTCGAACCCTCGGCTGGTCTTATCAAGACCGCCTCGGGTCGGGCTCTCTTCTGCTTCTCCTTCTTTTTCTTTGACTGGGTTGCGAGTGTAGGCGCCCCATCCTCATCTTTTTTAGGGGTTGAGGCCGTCACAGTCGTGGGACGGGTCCTCATCCGCTTCTTCATCCTCTTACATTTCTTCGCTACCTCCTTTCCAGTGTACTTTAGCGCGTCTTGGTAACACTTTTTTGTCACGCCTATTTTGAACTCCAGTTGCATCAACACTTTACTCGCCTCACTGAGTCCCTGCCTAATAGGCAGGAACATATTAAGTTTCGTATCGCAGAATTCCTGGTCTTCGCCATAATATCCTTCAAGTCGTTTACACGATTATTACAAGCGTTCGCGGCCTCAGTCGCCCACGTTTTCTCTTGCCTAGCCTCCGTCTTTTGATAGATATCAGAGATCTCCCCCACTTCGTCCAGGTCAGCTCCCAACTCCTCACATATACTCTTATTTGCTGCTTTTATATCATGCTCCATTTAATTCCCACGAGTAGCTAGGGAAATGTAGGTCCACCCCCGCAGAGCCCCGCATGCGGGGGTAAGGTCTGCATACTGTAGAAGGCGACCTGGTATCCTAGAGATACCGTTTGGAACACCACAACCCTGGTGCCACGCAGCCTTCGGCACGGCGGAGCATTCCCCTATCCGCCACCCGGGGACGCGTCACGTATGGGTTACGGACTACCACTGTGCTGCCGCACTACTTGTACGCTTGATAGCTCATCTTCGGTCTGTTCTTGGACTGCCTTCGTCGGTTATCTGTCATCTTTGGTCGGACTCTTCCAATACTCTGGACTGGATTAGAAGTCATCCGTTGCGTGGTCTGCCACGATCACGTCTGAAAACGCATCATCTCTAGTGGAATGGTCCTGAATGGTTGTCAAAACAACCGACTTCCTGGCCTTCGAGAACAGGAATCGTAAACCCTACTATTGACCGGGAGGAGAGAGTGGTTACACATAATGTTGCGCTAGATGTGGATCCTCCTTGATCTCTGCTGAATCGTTACTCAACCTTGTCAAAATTACTTCGCGCTACAGCTTTATGTTTGGCATTCGACGAGAGGATTCGTGGAAAGAAAGGTGACCTAGCACCCTGCATGGTCACACCTGCTGGTTTAGAACAGGCAAGACTACGCTTGATCGGATATGTGCAGAGAAGACACTATCTCGATGAGATGAAACAGCTACGCGAAGGACTTCCAGTTGCTCGCGGAAGTGCACTGATACGCCTACTTCCATTCACCGATTCTAATGAATTGATACGAATTGGAGGACGCTTAAAGAACGCTGTGCTAGACTACGATGAGAGATGCTCTCATGTACTACCGAAGGAGTCTGTCCTTACCACGCTGGTGATCAGAAATGGACATCAGGCTATGCTTCATGGCAACTAAACTTATCCTACCTACGTAGGAAATGCTGGATTCTCACGGGACGTGCTGCTGTGAAGAATGTACTAATTCGATGCGTTACTTGCGCTCGATATCGTGCAAGTACTTGCACACAAGTGATGAGTCATTTATCTACTCATCGTGTCACTCGACCTGCGAGACCATTTGCTGATATGTACTACGAAAGGACGCGGCTATAAGTCCTATAAGGGCTACATTGTGGTCTTTGTTTGCTTTGCTACTAGGGCTGTCCATTTGGAAGCTGTTACTAGCTATGATTCTGAAGGATTCATAGCAGCCTACAAGAGGTTTACTGCACGACGAGGAATCAGTTCTACGCTTTATAGCGACTGTGGTCCGAACTTGGTCGGAGCTGATAGTGAACTTCGTAAACTGTTCGAACAGGTATCTGTCGAAGCCAAAATCTTTACTCGATATCTGACTGATAAGGGTACTGAGTGGAAGTTCAATCCACCGGCTGCGCCACATTTCGGGGGGTTGTGGGAAGCTGCAGTGCGCTTTGTTAAACATCATTTACGACGAGTGGTCGTTAACTACATTAACGTACGAGGAGATGGCTACAGTTCTTATGCAAGTCGAAGCCTGTCTCAACTCTCGACCCCTTCACGCACTTTCTGACGATCCAAATGACCTAGTGGCCCTGACACCAGGTCACTTTCTTATCGGCTCTTCTTTTCATACTATTCCGGAGCCTTCTATCATCAACGTAAAACGCAGCCAAACGGATCGATGGGGACTCACGAGACACATGTACGAGGATTTCTGGAATCGTTGGTCTGCTGAGTATCTAAGAGAGCTTCAGACTCGAGGGAAATGGCAAACACCAGTACCATCTATGAGGGTTGGAAGCCTTGTACTAATCACACATGAAACTATGCCTCCATCGAAATGGGCTCTCGGTCGAGTGATCGAAACCTATCCAGGATCAGACGGGCATGTCCGTTCTGTTAAAGTAAACACTGCTACTTCTACTTTGAAGAAACCGGTTGTAAAAATCTGTCTGTTGCCAGTGGAAACTACAAATTCAACGGAAGTTATTCATGATCAGGATAATATTACTGCATAATGCCCTGTGCCAGGGCGGGCGGCAAACTCTAAGAATCTCATTCGTGAAGGTTCCACGAAGGCAGGCGGAATGTTTCGGATAGAAATATTATTAATTCATCGAGTTCGCGGGTTGCTCTCCTGTCTGGCTCGTCTCTTCTGCCTCCCCACTTTATCATGATGGTGATGAGTGAGTGTGCACGAAGCTCGCAGGCATGGCGGCGGCTCTATATGTACCGATCGCGACAAATATGTAAAAAAGGTGTTTTTCTGACTCAAACCGGTTACTATTGAAAACTCAAGTGAATATCCTCATTTCAATGAATATGTAAAATGCTCTATTTTAGTGAAAATATGCGATATTACTGGATTAATGTTTACCTAAAATTGTGTTATTTCTAGTATATCATTGTTACCTTATATTTCTCCTGCATCAATCAAGCTCTACAACTTTTTGTGCATAACTATAACAAATATTACTTATTTTAACGACAAAAGTGTGGACATTTAAAGTAAACAAAATTTATCTTCTGATTGTCCCTAAATTATATTGCCACTAAAGTTCTGTGTTGGAAATATATTATTCGATATTGTGTATTACATTTAGAAACAAATTATATAAACAAGTGATCACCATGGAAATTTACAGGCGTAACATGTTACTACTAACACTGGCTGCCAATTGTTTATAAAATTTGTTTGGAACTCAACAAATAATACTAAATGACAAAATTTCCTCACTAAATTATTATAAATCTCACTGGCAACATAAATTAAGTTGACTTCAAATGTTAGTAATGGGAATTGGTTTACATAATTTTCATCTGAAATTAACAAATAATATTGGAAGACAATTTTGTGATCAAGTATCACTTTCTCGATAAAAAAATTATAATAATGCCGAAATATCCTTAACAAATGAGCAATTTTTAATATTCAGTGTTTGTTAATAGAACTTGTTTATAACAAGTATTACAAGTCAAGAATTTTTCTTATTTCGCGCACCACTAGGTATTAAGCCCAAGCCACGCTGAGCATGAAAAAAATTTGTCCAAGAAAATCAAACGCTTCTATCGTTTGTGAGTTGCCGCACTGGCAGCAGAGCGTAGCGAATGGTCACACTAAAATGACGATACCTCCGGAACCAGAAGAGTCTCCATTTTTTAAAAAGTAAAGGTGGTTTTTTTCAGGCAAAATTTCACAATGTTTTATATTGAATTTAGTTCTACAAAAGCAACCGACAGCCTTCATTCGTTTATAACAACATATCAAGTATAGATCATTCTGTCAACTTGTCATTGTCTATTTTGTACTCTATCGTCGAGTCATCTTAAAATTATAATAAATCTATTAAATTTTGCAAACTTGAAATTATATTCCGTGTATTGAGACATACTGGCTTTGATGTGCATTTTTGAAAGTCAAATATTTATACAAAGTGTCTATGATAAATAAAAAGAGCATGCAAGCCCCTATTATGTTTTGAAAAAAAGATTTTTTTATAAAAATTAACAGATAGTGGACAAAAATCCAAAGTAACAAAATGTTTGATTTGAGTGACATTCAAAAATTGTTAGGAAAAATTATATATTTTATTATCACCAAATCCCCTAAGTAAAAATGTACATCATAAAAACATATTTTTCACAACACTGGCGTCCGCTAGAAACCCCTTCGAGTTTTTTAAACCAACGTAAAAATTTACTTTATTTAATGATTTTCTTGGCCATTCGTCACAATGGGCACTATAAGTTTTTGAATATTTGCCGCGTATCAGCGACGCCAGCTTCCCAGCGAGAAAGTCGCTCTTGAAAAGGCCTGTATTTGATTCTACCGTGAGTGTTGAAAATTTATATATTAATCGACCTAGTGTTTGGGCGTTTTTTCCAAAAAACTAAACTCGCGAAAATGAATAATCCTCTCCGGGTCCTCGATCATATCGAGGATAACCGGGGTTCCTAAAAGCTAAACTCGCGAAAATAAATAACCTCTTCCGGGTCCTCGATCGTACCGCGAAGAACTTCAAGAAAGCAGGAAGCCTTACTTCGAGCCTTCGGCTACCATCCCCAGAAACCTTCGACGGCTAATGGAAGTGCCGCGGACGTTATAGTTCGCCCTAGTATCTACCGAATACCGAAAAAACTAAAATCGATTATAATTCAATCGCCCGCCGAAAAAGTCTGCAGGAATTTGTTCTATTGATTATGCTAACGTAGCTATGTAAGTAAGTTTGTCTTCCGTAATGAAAAATGAAAAATAAAATTAAAACACTGATAACAACACTATCGTGAAAACGGCTTACTTGTATTTTATGCTTATGGCCTAAATGTAAAAATGGCGTATTTCGAACGATGTGAATGAAGATGCACGAAAAATAAAATAAAAGAAACAATATTTTGATATAATAATTCTTTTTTTTTGTGATATTGTGGAATCAAAGGTTTAAAGTATTAAAAACTGAGAGATTCGGAGTACCAAGGCTACTTAAATACTATCCTCCAAAAGGTTTCAATACAAAAAAGCTAACAATAAAACTATAGGGAGCAGAACAAAAACAAACTTTTCCTCTATAATGTAGTTACTTTCTAAAGATCACGATTTTATTGAAACATTGGGAAAATGCCCTTTACACGATGAAGTCAAACACTGTTCATAAAATGGAAACAAAAAACAAATCTATTTTCTCAATTCATTGTGTACTTGAAAGTTATAGTTTCAAAAATAAATTTGTTCAAGGTGTGTGTCCTAAAATACTTTTTTTTGAAATTTCGTTTTCTTTATATTTCATCAAAACATTGATTTTTAACTTCCGAAGAACAATTTTAGATCTATGTAATCGCAAAGAAATCACAGACTTCGAATTTAAGATTATTTAACCGCTAATCTAAGAATTAAAAAAAAAATAGTAATTTTTTATTTCCGTTGAATATCCCGCCTGACATGTATTCGTAATTATGAAAAACATGACAGCAAGGACTCAGGGACGACCTGCTGGAATGCTATGATACCAGCATGACCCCTAAACGAGAAGGTTACATGGTGCGACGTCATGCTCTGTGGTGCAGGAAACGCCCAGAACTCTCGACACTGAGACCAACCGAGGCCAGCAAATATCAACATCCGGATGCTATCAACATCCGGAGGCGAAATATCAACATCCATGTTTCTCTCAAACCCAAAGATCTGGCTAAAGTGGATGACGAGCTTCGTCGAGATTTTTGCGAAGTGTCCGACCTCTGGACTATCAATTGCAGTGTGTATAATGCATCGAGATCTTTGGCAGATGCAAACCGTAAAACAATATATATACATATATATTATACAATATATATATAATATATTATATATTTTATATATTATACAATATATTATTATATATACAATAACAATATACATATATAAGCCTTACTAAATGAATTAGCTATTTGCTAGTAAAGATTGCGAGAAAAGCTTACTAAATCAATAATTAAACGACTTCGGTCGATAAAAATTATTATTTCCATTGTGTGCACTTGAATTTCAAATAATGTACATTGGAATAAGATTAGAATGTATCTATGCAATTTCAAGAAAAAATTATGGTAAAAATATAAGTGGTAAATATTCTATTCATATGTAAACGGAAGAAATGGTTATAATTTCTGTTTTTGAAACAGGAAACTGTATTCCCGAAACTCAGATTTTCATATCTTTGATTTCGTTCTATATCACTTTGTCAGTTTACAAGTTCGAATCCATGTAACATCGAATTCTGGTAATAACTCCACTTATTTTCATTGCAGTTAGGCCTTTCCAATGTTTATATAGTTTTCACGTAAACTGTTGAATAGATGACAAGTTATACTTTAAAAACTCTGTCAACATTGTTCTCATTTTCTAAACGCTTTATTCACACTTGTAATATTTTTATTCCAGCTCTACTGTGCTCTATACTTATTTTTAAATTGGATTCAATAATGATAATGAATGAATATTTAAATAAGATTAGAACGTATTTCATTGCAGTTTGAAAGTGACGCAACTATTGCGAATCTTGTACATTTATACAAATTTCCAACAGTCCACGACTTCAGAGAGGCTTGAGATTGTGAAAAAACAAGCTGGTAGGCCCTGACTTTCTTAACGTGCGTAGGGGTGTCGGGAGAAGATGCTTTCAAAAATAAAAGTGACTTGCAAATTATTTATCTTTTCAACCACAGATACTATACACTGAATAGTCTTCCGTTTTCGGTACCGATCGTGAGAGAACTCTTTTGTGTCAAGTGTTGGTTTTTTGTCTTTGGTGAAGGGAATCAGCGTGTGTGGATGCAGAAAGGGCAGTGAGTGGTTTTGATAGGAGGTGACTTGAATGTCTGGACTGGCGAACAAGGGGGAGGAACTTGGGATGAAGAAAAGGAGGCCTATATAAGGAGCTCCAAACATAGGCAGATAGACTGAGAGGGAAGGAGGTTCCTACACGCAATTACGAAAAACAGGATGGTTTATATGTAATGGTAATATGAAAGGAGATGAGAAAGGAGATATTACATTTATAGGTAAAGGAGAAACAGTAATAGACTACATCCTGGCGGAAGAAAGAATGAGGAATATGATAGGCAGTATGAATGTGGGGAATGAGATAGGGTACGAGCACTTCCCAGTAATAGCTACACTGAAAGGTGGCGTCCATAAGCGCGGCAGAGGGAGAAATGAAAGAGGGGGAGAAAGGAACACGAAAATAGGTGTCTGGGGGTAGATACATTAAACGAGTTCAAACAAAGAATGGAAAAGGAGAATGTTAGGTATGAAAAAGAGGAGGGAGTAGACTCGTTGATTGAAAGGTTAAAAGGGTCGATTGAGGAGGTAAGGGATGAGATAGGTACAGAAGAAGAAAGAAAAGAGGGAAAGAGAAGCTGGTGGGACGAGGAATGCAGGAAGAGTAACGAGAGAATGAAATACTGTGTAAGAAAATTGAGGAAAGGAGTAATAGAGAAGGGGGAGTACAACTGGCGAAAAAGAGAACATGAGAGGATGCTGAGAAGGAAAAGGCAAAGGGGAAAGGAGAAATACGAGGAAGAAATAGAAAAAGCGATCAAAGAAGGTAGGGTTTGGGACGTGATAAATGGATAAGAGGAGGAAGGACGGTCGTGAATGAAGAAATAGAAATGGGTGAGTGGACGGATTATTTCAAGGGTCTGCTAGGGAGAGAACAAAATAGGATCAAAGGGGACAATAGAAGAATAGTCCAGGGAGAAATGGAGAAAGGGAATGAAATAACAAGAGAAGAAGTGGATGAGGCGATAGATAGGCTAAAAAGAAATAAGGCTACAGAAGAGGATGGTATGGAGAACGAAGCGATTAAGTATGGAGGAGAAGGGATTAGGGAAGGGACGTGGAAGATCTGCAACAAGATCTGGAAAGGAGAAGGGTGGCCGGAGGAGTGGATGACAGGGCCGGTGGTACCGCTTTTCAAGAAAGAAAAAGGTAAGAAGGTAGAGGAGTACAGAGGGATCACTCTCATGCCAGTGAGTTATAAAATATACGCGGAAATTCTAAGAAAAAAGTTAAAGAGTCAGATAGAAGGGAAACAAAGTATCGTACACAATCAGACGGCATTTTGAAAAGGGATGGGGACAATAGATAACATTTACGTACTCAACTACTTAGTTAACAGAAACTTAGGGAGAAAAAGAGGGAAATTAGTCGCCTTGTTTGTAGATTTTAAAACAGCTTTTGACTCAGTGAATAGAAAAGTGCTATGGCAGGCAATGAAAGAGAGGGGAATAGAGACAGGGTTGGTGGAGAGAATAAAGGAAATTTTTACTGAAACCAGGTTTAGGGTGAAGAAGGAGGGGAAAGGGGGGAGGTCTTCTGGACAGAAAGAGGTCTAAGGCAAGGGTGCCCGTTATATCCGCTACTATTTAATGTACTGCTGGCAGACTTGGAGGAGAAGCTAAAGGAGAAAGGGAGAGGGGAAACTATTTTGGGTAATAGCAAACTATACTTTCTAGCATACGTGGACGACGTAGTTCTATTATCAGACGATGAGAAGGGGATGAAACTAATGATAAGAATTTTCGAAGAGCATGTGGGAACAAAAGAACTTATGGTGAACGTAGGGAAGACCAAGATGATGTACTTCAGAAGTAGAAAGACCAAAATAGGTTACATTTGGAAGATGAACGGATAAACAGTGGAAAGTGTTGAGGAGTTCTGTTACTTAGGTTTTTGGTTTGAGGCAGGAGGGGAAACGAGGTGCAGGTGAGGAAAAGAATTGTATGTGCGAGTAAAGTAATGGGTCAAGTATGGGGTATGGGAGAGAGAAGGTTCAGTGACGATTGGAGAATGAGGGTTTGGTTGTTTGATGCATTGGTTTGTTTGATGCGTTGGTTTGGGCGGTGTTGTGTTATTGAGTGGAGGTCTGGGGATGGAAGGAACATAGGAAAGTGGAAAGCATGCATGAGAGATTTCTGGGATTGGTCATGGGCATTAGTTGGAGTTGCCCAGGATATATGTTAAGTGAAGAACTAGGAAGGGAAAAAATGGTAACTAGACAAATTAAGAGAGCTTGGAGGTTTGAAGAGAAGTTGAAAATGGGAGAGGGGAGCAGAATAGCACAAGTATGCTAGGACGAAGTTCGGAACAAGGAGACGAGAGGCAATTTGGGAAATTCGAAATGGGATGAAGAAAGGAAAACAATGAGGACGGTTTGTGATATACAAGAAGGGGTACTGGAGTGGCAGGACATAGAGTTGGAGCTATTAGTAAGAACAGGAGAAGATAGATAAGCAAAGATTATGGATTCGAGGTACGATAGATGGTAAATGATGGTCAAAGGGTTGACGGAACCAGAATATTTGCAACAAATAAAAATGGAAGACAAATGGAATAGGGTGGTACGGTTTAGAATGGGAGAAGGAGTGAGATCTTGTAGGTATTGAATGGATGTTGAGGACAATCGGTGCAGAGTATGTGGATACGAAATGGAGTCATGGGCACATGTGTTAGAGAGGTGTGCAGGAGAGGAAGATGGACATTTGAGTGTGGATGAGTGTGTAAGATGGATTTTGGATGGTAATGGATAGGGAATGACTTGATGGAGAAACTGGAAGAAGTAAGAGAAAGCAAGGGAACAGGACAGAGCCAAACGGGTAATCCTGTTTAAAGGAAAATAACTAGCGAAAATTTTTGATTTTAAATCGTTCAAAATATATTTGATGGTAAGAGGAAACGGAAGCCCTGGAAGATCGCTCATTTTTAGAAGTTTAAGAATTAATAGCATGAATATTATTTTTATTGTAAGTAAGGCGAAACATTAGAATATAATCAGCGGTTAAGTTAGATTAAGGATGAGATGTAAACATATGTACAGGGAGCGGAGGCCCTTAAAACCGTAAAAAGGAGAGATCAAGAAGATTGTGAGTTTTATTGTTGCAGCAAAAGTTTACAGGTATAGGAAATTTCTATTCGAAATACCTCTTATTCTTTTGCGATATTTCTCATCGCTTACGAAAAAAAGTGAAAATTCCAATTTGGCGAAAAAAATTCTCCCGCCCTCAAGAATGGTTCGGTCCGCATTAAAGTGATAGGGTTTCTTTTTTTTATTAGAAAGAACTTGAAAAATATGTGTAAGGACGAAAAAGGTGGGCTTTGCAGAAAAAAATATTTATTTGATGTCAAGAAAAAATATTTTCTGGAAAAACCCATCTTTCTTATTTTGCCCCATATTTTTTTTACAATTTCTGTTTTTAAATCTTAAAATATTCTTATCAAAAAGATTAATATACCAATTGTTACTGTGCACAAGTATTATTGAGGTGAAATGAAACCTGAAAGCGAGATTAACTCGATTTGGAGGGAAACGGCGCTCATTTTGCTTAGAGTGCGCATAGTCGCAATGTAGAATGGGATTAAAAAAACTGTAAAGCAGAGGAGGAGTCTTCGTATTTGTGTCAGCCGACCCAGCAGCTAAAGCTTGGCTACTCAAAGCGGTGGTCGAGATAGAGTCGTGGGAAGGTGCGTCCCTTAAGGTGGGTCGGGTTGAGTTGCTCCAAAAAATGGTGAGAGCTACGGCGTGGTTCCCGGGGAAACCGGAAGACCCGTCTGAGGTGCTGCGTCAGTTGTATGGATTCAACCCCTCACTGAAGACAGCGTCCTGGCGAATTGTCAGGCACAAAAAGCCTCCAGAAGGGGGCACACTAGGAGGCACTAGGAATCTCCTAGTCGTGTATATTCCTGAGTCCCAAACGAGGGCCCTTTCGGCCCTCAACAGAAGGCCTTTCTATCACTTTGGACAGGTCAACTTTAGGGTTACCGGCCAGGGACAGGAGGAGCCTGTTGAGACGCAGGAAGATCGTGAGCAGACCTAAATGACTGTTCCTGGTCTAACCATTACCCAGATTAACTTGCATCACAGCAAAGACGCCTCTGCAGTTATGCAGAGGGGCATGGCTGCGAGGCATACAGGTATCTCGCTAATCCAAGAACCATGGTTAGTTTGAGATACCATTAGGGGCTGGGGGGGGGGGGGCTGGTCTTTTTTGTTACAGGGACCCCAAGGCGGCCAAACCAAGGGCATGTATACTGTCGAAGGGAGTTAGCGCTATCCCGCTGCTTGAACTATGTTCAAGAGACCTGATGGTGATAGCCATGGATCTCAAAGGAATTGGGAGGCTAGTTCTAAGATCAGCTTATTTTCCTTATGACAGCGATACTAACCCACCAGTGGAGGTATGTACATTAGTGGAATATTGCAAGGTGAGAAGCATTCCTCTTCTGTTGGGGTGCGATGCTAATTCTCACCATACTTTTTGGGGTAGCACGGACGTCAACTCAAGAGGAATGACCTACTGGAATACCTAATCACTACTGACTTAGATATTCTTAATAAGGGGAACACCCCGACGTTCCGTAATTCGGTCAGGGAAGAAGTCATTGACATCACTCTCTACACCAGCAGTTTTAGGGATAGTATCAAGAAGTGGAGGGTGTCAGACGAACCCTCTGGTACTCTGGGTCTGGGATCAGTTTCCCACGGAACTAAGATGTGCACTCTCAGAAGTTCCCAGGTCAATTGGAGACGTGGACACCATGGAGATGGCAGCCAAAACTTTCACGGAAGCCATCAAAGCTACTTATGAAAGTAATTGTCGACCTACAAGAGTCCGAATGGCTGGGGAGACACACTGGTGGAATGTGAAACCCGAAGAGCTTCGCAGGATAACCAGAGAGAGGTTCAGACGTGCCAGTACTGGCAAAACGAAGGAACTATGGACGTCATTCACAACGATGAGGGCCGAATACAGAGTTGCAATACGTAAGGCAAAGCAGGAGAGCTGGACCAACTTTTGCACAGACATCGAGAAGGGAGCTGAGGCGGCTAGACTGGACAGGCTGCTTTCTCGAAATCCGGACGCTATTCTCGGCACTCTGAAATTGCCCGGAGGAAGATACTCAGAGTCGGACGGGGATACCTTGGCCCATCTGATCAGGGCACATTTTCCAAGCTTTTCAAGGTCTAGAGAAGGGGGGACGGCAACTCAGAGGCAAGCAAAGTCACCTGTGGCCCAACTGGGCCCCAAACAACGGCTGGCCAAACGAGATTGTCACCCCTGCCAAGGTCAGGTGGGCCCTAAAATCCTTCAGTCCTTACAAGTCTCCCGGCCCGGATGGCATATATCCAGGGTTTGTTTGACGTTGGGATATGTCCCGACGGCTTGGAGGAGTACGAGACTAGTCTTCATTTCGAAGGCAGGTAGGATCGGTTATACTTCACCTAAGGATTTCCGGCCCATCAGCCTAACTTCTATCCTATTAAAAACAGTGGAAAGACTTGTGAACAGATATATCCGCGATAAGGTCTTGTCAAGCAGACCGCTCCACAAGGAGCAACATGCCTATAGGGCTGTTCACTCGACGGAGATGGCCCTAATCGCAGCAGTGCACCTAATTGAAGGGCAACTGAAGGAGAAAGGCCTTGCGATTGGAACCTTTATGGACATCGAAGGAGCCTTCAATAACACCTCTGGAGAGGTGATCAGGGCGGCCATGATTACACATGGTGTGCATACTGCAGAGGAATGCAGCAAGCACTGATGATAGTAGACTCATGGTGCAAGAAAACTGGATATCGGTTAATACGAGTAAGACAGATGCGGTTGTTTTCACCAGAAGGGACAAGTGGGGAACTACGAGTACATTGAAACTTGAAGGACAACAACTGGAAATCAAAGAACGAGCTAAATATCTAGGAGTAATTCTGGATAAGAAGCTGTCATGGAATGCGCACCTGGAAAGCAAGTGCAAGAAGCTAGTAGCGACCCTATGGCTCGGGGAAGAAATGGGAGAAAAATGGCTCCATAGGGAAAAGCTGGGGCTTGAAACCGGAGACACTTATCTGGATTTATACAGCGATCTTGCGACCCAGGTTAACCTATGCAGTGGTAGTCTGGTGGAGCAGGGTCGAGCTGTCCACTGTGAAATCTCTCCATCTTATCATTAAGGCCGTGGCTAGCGAAGGTGGCCTGGAGGCTAAATTTGGTGAATGACAGAAGGATCTCGACAGCAGTGAAGATCCCAGTCGACATCGCGATAACGCCGACCCTGAACATGCCCAGGGATAGAATGGTCACTCGCCATCTCTTCGACAAGAAGTATCGAGTTAACCTATTAATGGAATGGAATGCGCTTCACAATTGAGATGGGGTCCAACGTCACAGTTCAACAATCTGAGATTATGGCCATACTCCAGTGTGCCTACAAGGCAAAAGAGTACGGCAATAAAAGGAACATCCGTATCTGCTCATACAGCAGGGCTGCTATATTGGCCTTGAATGGAACAACGACTACGTCGCTATTAGTATGGGAATGCTTTGAAGCACTAAATACGTTAGCGACCGAAAACCGAGTCACTCTGCTATGCATCCCTGGACACAGTGGTATCAAACGCAATGAGATATCGGATAGGCTAGCCAAGCTAGCAGCAGGAAGAAACTTTACTGGACCCGAGCCAGTGGTAGGTATTTCCAGCAGGTCAGTCACTGAAGCAATTAACATTTGGCTGACTGAGGAACATCAGAATGAGTGGGACTTGGTTTCTGGTAGCAGACAGGCCAAAACACTCTTGGGCTCAAAGCTTAACTCCAACCGAGCTAGGGAAATACTCAAGCTCGGGTGGAATGAAATCAAAGTCCTAACAGAACTATTCACTCACATTCTTCGTTACTGTCCTGACGTTGCGAGGAAACGTCTAACACTCACAGGTAATTATTTAATCAGTGAGTCGGAGATATCGGTCAATATCGTGGCTGCGGTCCTCTCCCTATGGAGAGGGCTATGGGGCCATGCTTAGGCTCACAAGGGGACGCGACAGGATTACCCAAGCCTCAGGGGCTGGAAGGTCTCAACCCAGAACTAATAATAATAATAATAAAGTAAAAGCTATCAAGCACGGAGGAAAATGAGTTTACTAAAGTTGCAGGATATTTATTGAAAATAGGGAGAGTATAGCTTTTTTGTAGAGCCTACCGTATTTTCCGCACTGTTCACCGAATTTCCAGTTAACAATTTATGGATACTTTCTGTACACTGTACAGACTTTTTGACTAGACTGTACGATTAAAATCTGTCAATTCTACCGATAAGTTCAAGTAAATGCAACAGAAAGCATACGTACACTCATAAAATAAGTTAAAATTCTGCAAACTCTGCAGAAAGTTCGGTAATCTTAACATAAATGTATGCTTTCCCTATTATATCTGAAAACCTCTAACTTCAGCACATTTTTTTCTGTATGAGAGTATACCATCCGAACAGATGTTACTGTTTTATATTTCAGAGTTCTTCGTAAATACTGCGTATTAGTTGTTGAAGTGGTTATATCAATTAGTAACAATGCAGTCTATAGTGTGTCTCAGACCTATCTGAAATTGTACATATGTATATATTTATGTATATGTATGTATATACATATGTACAATTTCTTATATATATATATATATGTGTGTGTGTGTGTGTGTGTGTGTTCGTGTGTATGTATGTTTGTATGTATATATATGTATGTATTAGAGTGGTCCAAAAAAGCGACTATTTAAATGTTCATGGGCGACTGGAAATTCGTATAGCCTAGGCAAAATCAGAATATGCCTATTTTTTGTTGTTGTTAAGTCATTTTTCAGCTCGCTAAACGCAATTGTTCCTCTTATGGAGTTTAACATGTAAAAATACAACTTTTTTTCAAGTTCAATTTTTCATAAGAAGTTATAAACCAATTTATTCAATGTTGGAGTCATTCATTCTCCGACATTTAAAGATGGACTTAGTCAACTTTTCATATTTTAGAAATATTATGTAACAATTGTGCAACAAGGAGAAATATACCAAAATTTCCATATTTGCAGACACTGGTGAGCGCTTTGCACGCTTTGGTGAAGTTTGTCTCGAGTGAAATTCTTACAGAGGATACTTTAAACCTCTCAGCATACATTTGGAAAAGAACAACTGAAATGGTCAAAGCTTTATATTAAACAGAGGGGTTTGACAAATAGGTAAAAACTGATAATTTAACTATAGCTTCACCCGTAGGCTATACAGGTGAAGCGCTTATGGCGAGTGTAATAAACGGCTAAGTAGAACCTATTCTGTTGGAAATTCGAAATACAAACTGACCCTAAATGGAGTGGTAGAACTCGGCAAACCGGGCAAAGGCATGGACACACCATAAAATCATAAATAACTCATAACTCTGAAATTTTATAAATTCCGATATTGGAGAACGAAAGCTGCATATTATTTTAATTTAAATTTTCAAATATTTAATAATGTTATTCGAACAATTGATTCAATACAATTTATTTGATTATTATTATTATTATTATTTTCGACAGAACTCGTCGTTTTTAATTTATTCATGGAAATTTACATGCGTAAAAAAATCTAAAAGAAGACTGGTAGGAGTTTTTGTTTTATCCACAAAAGAATTTTTATTGTCATATTGAATATTTTCTTGGAAACTTTATTCAATAAAAAATACTATTTGCAGAAATTAAATGTTTACTTTCATTTATTGAATATTTCTCAAGACAATTAATTCCCTTATTTAAGGAGATACACTTATGCATATTAATATTGCTGCCTCTCTTCGACTAACAGCAGTTTTTCATAGTTTAGGGTTAAGGGTCTTTAGGGGAAGGATCCCGCAGCCGGAGCAAGCTGTTAACAATGATACTTCAAGTTTCCAGTAATACACTTTTAGGGCGTAAGTCTCTAGGTAGATATTTGAACGGAGTGAGAAAAAGCCTCCAGTCGCCAAGCGACTACTACCTACTGAGAGCAACTGCCATCCAAAAAATGTCAATAGCCCCGAGTAGAACCGCGGTAAATCACACCTATGGCCACGTCTCACAACCGTGAGATGGGTGGTCACAGGGCACGACGAAATCACAACGATAGGCCGGCGAAATCCTCGTGTGTCTTGAGGACACGAAGCGACCCAAGGATGACAGCCTTCTGCATCCATCTCGCAAGTGCCTTGGCATATTTTTTGGCACGCGGGTATGGCTTCAAGGTTTCGAATCAGTGATAGTTTCGCACCTCCGAGAGCATCTATCACAAGGACAATTACTTGCACCGATTATTTTGGGTACAGTCGTTGCAGCTCTCTTTTAAGGTCTTGATGCCTCTCCTCTTTTTCTTTCTCCTTTGCAGTGATGTTGTTTTCGGACGGAGCCGAGAATTCGATCACGAATATAGTTCGTTTCTCGAAGTCTTGGAGAACAATGTCAGGTCTCGAGTGAGCAACGGAGACTGCTGCCCGAAAACCGTAGTTCCAGAGGCACTTCTCTTCACGGACAAATGACTCTATATCCCTTGGAGCGTTCGGCAGAGCAGAGTCGCGACCAACACCGTAAGAGCGACAAAGATGGTAATAAAGTACTCTTACGGCCGCATTATGTCTATATATACGTCGTTCCTGCGTGGGTCGGACATCATGATAGTATGTATTCTAGGTACTCAGCGTGTGCATGACACGCTCTGCACCTATCACTGGGAACTTCTTGACATAATATGCGGTTACGGTATGCTAAGGTGGAAATGACACCGTCCTGGCATGCGAAAGTAAAACCCACTGTACCTGAATTAAGCCCTGATGATTTGAGGAAAGCAAAAGTTCGCTCCTTCGACAAGCACTGTTTTTCTACATTTCTGTGAAAGTTTCCATGCCTAATCTTGTCGAGTAGCTGTTGGTGACATTTTCCAACCTCTGCTTTCTTTACTTCGCCTTGTAGACGTGAAGCATCTAGATGGAGTAATGCACTTTCCTCACTTCTGATGTTAAAATTCAGGCCAATGGTCTCGGCCGCTTGCTCTGTGGCTCGTGGTTCCTGACCATCTTTAGGAGAGGATCTCTACCATTCGCAACGATGTAAGCTGTACTTAGAACAATTCGGTTATGAAGACACTGGAGATTCAGAAGTCCGCGTCCGCCTTGACGGCGTGAAATGTATAATCGCGGAAGTGATGAATTGATATGCAAGCTTTCATGCATATGCATGATCTTACAAGGGCCTTAAGCTCGTTCTTCGTCCATTGAACCATCCCAAACGAGTAGAGTAGAACCGGGACGGCAAGCATGTTATTCGCAGATACCTTGTTCAACGCCGACAGATTGGAAGACCAAATTTGTCTAAGAAGATGCTTGTATCTGCTTCGGAGAGACTCCTTCACTGATGTTACGTCCTGAATGCGGCTTTGAGGCACGTCCAGGTAGGTATAGGTCTCTCCATTATTAGGATGTCTAATAACACTTATATCCACAAGCTCAAGGTCCTTGGGAACGTCAGTAATCTTTCCTTTCTTCAGATGAATTTCGGCACACTTGTCCAAATCAAAGTCCATCCCAATCTCTCCTGTGTAGTTCTTGACGAATATGTGTCCACCCATCTCACGGTTGTGAGACGTGGCAATAGGTGTGATTTACCGCGGTTGTACTGGGGGCTATTGACATTTTTTAGATGGAATTTGCTCTCAGTAGGACCCTGCGGTGGTTGTAAAACTCTTTTTTTGAAATCACACACACACACATGTCGACATATACATAGGGTTTTCCAAAAGTATGGATGATAGTAATCAATTGAAAATTGATCATATTCGGAGATTAGGGCCAACACAAAAGTTGTAGCATTTTTGACGCTGGATGAAATGGCGACCTTGACCATGACCATGCACGCTTGCATTGAACATTTTCCTCAAAAATGCATGCCAGTCGAGTCATCCTGAATTACGTTTTTTGACCTTGTCATGACCTTTCAAGGTCCAATTTTCGATTGGCCAAGGTCATATCTGGACGTAACATTTTCCGCTCTTTCAGTTTCTGGACTTAAAAATAGGAGTTTCCATTTCAAAAAATCGAATTGACTTTCAAATAACAGTGAAGGTTAAGGCCAAGGTCACCATTCGATCTGGCGTCAAAAATGCTACAACTTTATTATTGGTCATATTGTCTGAAAATGGTTTTTTTCCAGGGTATTTTGCTGTTCCGATACTTTTAGAACACGCTGTATACACGGATAAAATTTTTGTGGTAAATTTTACATAACTTAGTTCGGTAAGCGGAGGACATTACGGCATTTTATTCAAATTTCACTTTCGGTTATGCAAAATGAAATAGGGTAATATTTGATGTGAAAATATGAATTAATAATATAAATTCATTAAAATTTAATTCGCGATTCAGTAAGAAATAATATAACGAGATAATGAAGATTACCTGACAGTTGGTTAAAATGAGATGTCGATTACCTACCAGTTAGGTAAAATGAGGCGAACTGTTAGGTACAGTTTCAATCATAGAAAACAAAGTCTACCTCTCTAAATATGTAAATTCTACATCCCACGCTGTAAAAAATTAACAAATGGTACCACTTAGAATGGTAAAATTACCAACAAAAAATTGGTGCAATTTTACTACTTTGATTATGGGATGAATACCACTTGCATGTCAGAAGTTCCAACCAATATTGTAACTTCACCATTTTTAGACTGACACTATAGCAAGGCGTTGTAGAAATACAGTTTCTGCTTGTGAATCTGTGACTTTCAGAGTATGTAATAAATGGACCTACTTTCAGAGTGTTGATTTTGTTGACGCTGGTAAAATTACAGAAATTGTTAAAAATTCCTTTTTCCAACGTAATCTCACGTCTTGAAATTTGAGAAACGATAACGCGGGGAACTTGCACAGCTCTTAACGTAGTATAAGTACAAGTGATTGTAAAGTTTTAAAGTTGCCCCTTATGCCTCGTGTCAAAGATATTTTCCTCATGTTCAAAGAACTCTGAAGAACTCGGAGCAACTAAGATACTCAAGAGTCGACTTCGACAATTATTATTGTGTTTTGGCTGTGATATTTTGTGTACATCGTTTCCCAACGACAAAATTTGTATGGAAAAAGACGAATTATTCACATTTTGTATCTAGATGCTAAAGTTACCATGTTGAATAAGAACAAGAATATTTCAGGTTAGAATAGTATCACCTACAAATTCATAACGCATTGTAATTTTACAGAATCTGTCTGGAAACTTACACAACCTAAAAGTTGAAATACATATTAAAAGTGAATATTCGTTAATGTCAGTGAAAACGTTACTTTAGGAGTAGGTAATAATCGGACCTACTCTGAAAGTGGTAAAATTACCAGAATTTTTTTTACAGTGCCGTCATGTAAAATTTCGTGCGCCAGCAAAAGAAAAAACATTCTTGCTACAAACAGATTCTGTGGAAGGTCATCCACTACTAACAAACACATGCTCACACATATCATACAATTCATAAGTATATTGTTGGTACATATACACAATTTAACTTAAACAATTACATTAAATTACGATAGATCACATACGATATAGTCGCACGCTTTTAACGATATTAACGCTCTTAAAAATCGAAAACGCTGTGACGGGTTTCGAAACACCTAAGCTACGTTTAACGCGTTCCATCGCTAACAACTAAACCTCGCGGCTAACCTAACACTTAGAATATCGGGGAAAAATCTTGGCTATAAAGTTAAAGTACAACTACGTCAGGGCCGTACAAAAAAATATCTGGTCCCCGTTTCATCGAAATTTGTTATTGTAACATTTTATTTATTAGCGGGCTAATAACTTTGTAGGGAGTAAATAAAAACATTGGATAATTTTTTATTTGAATTTGTTATAGATTTTACAGAAAATCTCATATTATTTGAGAACGTAGTACATGATTTACAGAAGTTTCCTTATTATAGCGAGGAAATTCCTCCAGTGAATTCAATATGAATGACAACTTTTTTCACTTACTTACAATTCTTTCTTTTGGTGGAAAATTAGTTTCTTTATTGAAAAAAATTTTTTTTCAACTACAAAGTCAACTCAATATTGTTTTGTAAATTTTCTATAGACAATTAATCTTTTTGGTAAAGAATTTATTTGTTCCCTTGAAAATTTAAATACTTTTACGAAAATTAAAGTTATTTGCTTAAAAACGTAATTCTCTATTTTAAAATTTAACTAGTATAATTTTTGTTGAAAATTTAGCTTTTCAGTTAAATTTCATGTATTTTATTTAATTTCTTTGGTCAAAAAATAGTTTTTTCTTATTAAAAATTAATTTTTTTAAACTGAAAATTTAACTTAATTTCTTATCGAGATTATTTCCCATACAAATTTTATCTTTTTGGTAAAAAATTCGTCCATTTAGTTGAAAATTTATCTTTTTTTCTGTTAGAAAATCAACTATGATGGAAAATTCATGTATTTTCTAAAAATTATTCTGTTTTGGTACAACATTAATCTTCTAGGTTGAAATTTTTATTTCTACAGTTGATAATTATTTTTTATATTGAAAATTAATTTTTTCGAATAAAAATTTAAAAATTAATTTTTTTCAATTAAAAATTTGAATATACTCCATTTTTCGCATTTTTGTATAGCCATTACATCTTTTCGGTCGAAAATTTAACTATTTTGTTGAAAATTTATTTTATTTGTTTACAAGCTTATTTCTCTAACTGAAAATTAAACTGTTCTTCTTCTTTATTCATAATGTGTCCCCTAAGGGGTTACATGACTTCCATTTCTTACAATACTTCCTTCTGCATGTTTTATAAAATCTTATCCTTACTATTTACAGTTATTTACACCTATTTACAGAGAATCTTATATCTAAAGCCTTAATTCTATTTTTTACGATAGCGCAATTTGTGACATGTTAGCGAGCGAGTGAGCGAGCGATCGAAAGCGAGAGTGCAAGCGAGAGAGAGAGAGAGAGAGAGAGCGGTAACGCAAAGGCATCTTAATTTACTTATGCTATTACATATCCATTACTTATAAATCTTTACGCTTCTAGTTTAAGCGACTTCCGTTTCCTTTTTCTTTCTCTTCTCTTGTACCTCCATTTTGCCATTTTTTTCATCCATTCTTTCATTCTTTTTCATTTGCTCCCCTAGCCCCCTCTATCTCCTTCAATCACTCTTCCTCCAAACCACCCTCCCCTAGAACCTATACCATATGCTCTTGCCAGCTTCCTTTATCTTCCATTCCTCTCCTACATCCTTCCCATACATGCTCCCATGTTTCCTCTTCCCATTCACAGATTCTGCACTTCCTGTTATCTTTCTTTTCCCAATACATACTTGCCCTTACCTCGTTTCCCAATCTAAATCTTGCTATTCTGGTCCATCTTTTCTCTTCCCATCCCTTTTCTAAATACTTTGCTACTCCTTCCTTTTTTATCACCTTATACCTTATACCATATATTATATTTTGATTCCTCAACCATGCCCCATCTTTCTGTTAATTGTCTTTCTCTCTCCCTTTTTTCCACTTCTTCATAGTTTACTCCAGTCCAGTCTTCTATAGCTCTAGCCTTAAAGAACTCCCTCCTTTCTTCCACCCATCTCGTTAATTCCATAGCCCTCCCTCTCCTTTCTTCTACCTCCATCAAACATTTTCTCGCTAACTCCCCTCCCTTTCCCTCCCTCAGCTTCGTCTCAAAATTCCATGCCCTCTTTCCCGCTCTAGTACTCAATTTATCCCTTTGCGCTTCTTCTCTCAACATATATCCCGGCGTCCTCCAGTCTACCCCTAGCGTCCACCTTATATACCTTTCTTGTAAACTTTCAATCTTTTTCCTTTCTTTCCATCTCCCTATCTCTGCTCCATAACCTAATACCGGCCACACCAGCGTATCAAATAACCATATTCTCCTTCTCCAATTTTTTTTTAAACCTTCTTTTTCTTATTCCCCATATCTGCTTCATTACCCCTGCTGCTTTTTTTATCCTTTCTCTTATATGAGCTCTACGGTCTCTATTTGCTTGCAAGGTATATCCCAAATACTTAAACTCTTTTACTTCTTCTAATTTTTTTCCTTTCCATCTCCCCTTCCATTCTTTCTTTCTTCCCCCTCCTTTTCTAAACCTGATTTTCTTTGTCTTCTCTACATTTAAATTCAATTTTTTTCCGTCTAAGTATTTCTCTAATCCTGTACTTAATTCCGCCATCCCTTCTTCATCCTCTGCCATCAACACTATATCGTCTGCATATGCCAGTGTATATATCTTTTCGTTCCCTAACCTAACTCCGCCCCACCCTTTTCTCTTCATTTGTTCTTCCAAGTCTGATATCAATATATTAAATAAAAGTGGGCTCAGAGGGCATCCTTGCCTTACCCCTCTCACCAACCAGAAACTACCTCTTACATGGTCTCCTACCTTTACTTTGCTTTTTGTCTCTCTAAAAATTTCCGATACTCTCTTTATTAATCCTTCTCGTATCCCCTTTTTCACCATAACTTTCTCTACCTCGCCTCGGTCTAATGAGTCAAACGCCGCCTTCAAGTCCACGAACACTGCTATCATTGCCCCTTTCTCCCTTTTAATCCTCTTATTTACTAAATAGTTTAGAACATATATATTGTCCATTACCCCCATCCGTTTTCTAAACCCTGTCTGATTCGGTGGCTCTATCTTTTTCTCCACAACTTTTTTATTTAATCTCTCCGATAAAACATTCACATAGAAAATTTCTCTTTTTTTATAGAAAATTTATCTTTTTGGTTGAAAATTTACGTAATTGGTGAATTTTTTTTTTTTTGAACATGCATTATTTTAGTTGAAAGTTGATTTCTTTTGTTGAAAATTCACTTATTTTGTTAAAAACATTTTCTCTTCTATGAGAAATTCAATTATTTAAGTAGAAAATTCATATTTTTTCGTTATAAATCTAACCTTGTTTTCAAACATTAGTCTTCGGGGATTTCGCCTCGAAGTTCGAAGTCCAGTGCCGTCCGATGTTTTATCATCACCCGCATCTTTATACGTCAGTTTTTAAAAACAGTTTACTTTTATTTAGTGACTTAATAAGCATCGTCGACTGAGAGAAAATGATAGTCTATATATTTGAATATTTTCTCAAATTCTACAATATAAACCGAAGCTTAAAAATGTTAAAGTATCTACGGTGGACTTGGTTTTAAACTTCAGCCCTGAGAATGTTGACGACCCTAGCGACTCTCATTTTACCTTACTGTTGTGTAATTCCTCTCCTAACGAAAGTATTTGTATTTGTATTTATTCAGAAAAGTCTCTAGGGCTAAATAGCCCTCTAAGGAACAGGATAATACAGGGTCATTACAAATTATTTGCAAGCACTGATCGGCAGAATACTTTTTTTTTATACCATGCAGCCATTTCCCTTTCGAGGTAGGTGGATTATTTACTACTAGTACTACTAGTGTGGGCTCACCACACCCACGACGGGCCAACAGAACGCAGTATTCCCGAACGGTCACCCATCCAAGTACTAACCGCGCCCAACACTGCTTAACTTCAGTGATATTACAAGAACTGGTGTTTTCAGTGTTGTATCGCCGTTGGCAGAATACTTGATGAATCTTAATCTAATCTATAAACTAAATAAAACAAATAAATATAGTCGACCTCATAATACGTATTAAATCAAATTAGGTATGAGATTAATGCGTGGTAATTAATATTAGGTGATTAATTAGTAGCTCATGTGCATGTTAATGTAGAAATAAAGAGGGAAAAACTTA
>CAKNXH010002266.1:115293-150970 GCA_932178445.1 Andricus quercusramuli | reverse complement strand
TATATATATATATATATATATAGTTATAGATATAGTTTGAGCTTTTTTCGCACATTTACTACATTTTTAGTTTATGGACGTTTTCTTCGGTTATATATTCGATTTAAATTCAGTTTAGGTCCAATAATATTATCATATTAGTTAATCATGGATTAAATAATAATTACTATATAATATTAATGAATAAATATTATTAAATTCAAATTTAATGAATGAATGAAATAAGATTAACCAATCAATAAATAATTAATATTATTCAGTAGCACACCTTCCCAGTTTCTTCCGAATAATATTTCTTTTGCTTGAATTGGTTTTCAATTTTATTATTAAATTGTATTTAGAGGCTGAATACGTGTCTTTTTTCGTTTATATATTTCTTCAATTTAAATTGACACTACGTATTTAGCCTCTAAATTCAATTTAGTAATAAAATTGGAGATACAATGTTTAGTTTTTTTTTCAACTAAAAATTATTTTTAAGTAAACTAAAGATTGTATTTCTAATTTTATTATTAAATTGCATTTAGAGGCTGAATATGTAGTGTCTATTTTTATTTATATATTCGTCTAATAAAATACAATACAAGAATAAAATATGCGCATCAAATACACACTTAACCTCTAAATCCAATTAAAGAATAAAATTATAAATACAATATTTAGTTTACTTCTCCTTTCAAGAAAATATCTTCCGGAGCAAAAATGCAACTGACACACTTAATGACTTGGTTTTTAAATTATATAGATTTTCTTTTCTTTTGGGGGGTCTTTTGCCTTGTAAATTTTCCCCATAATTTAGAATTGAAATCATTTGTGAAAACACTTTCTATTAAATAAAAATGGTAAAAAAAACAGAGCCTACCTGTACATCTGCCATGTGTTTGTTGACAACTTCAGGTTTACTTCCCATCCAGCGCCACCTAGAACTCAGCTTACACGTGAAAGATGCATGAACTAACCGAACTACACGAGCGATGCATAGGTCTGATTTACATATATACATTTTAATCTCATGTCAATGTTCATTATTTGAAATTTAAGTGGGCAAATTGAAAATGATAATTTTTATCGACCGAAGTCGTTTAGTAAGTGATTTAGTAAGCTTTTCTCGCAATCTTCATTAGAAAACTGCTAATTTGTTTAGTAAGGCTTATTATTCGAATTACAAAGACTTCTTAATCAGTTCTTTTTAATTGATTACTTATAAATCAGATTGTGAGAGTAGGTGTCAACTTTTTGGCACAGCTACACTTTTGTGTGCGCTGTAACATTTTCATTATTACTGCAAAAATTAACCGATTTTCAGGAATATTGCTCTCACTTTATTCCAACTATATGAAGAAACTAATTCTGGTAATTAAAATTGAATCAATCGATGCTTTCAAATTTCAGTTTTTGAAACTATCCTGAATCTCATAACAAATAACGGGTTATTCTTTCCGCATGATTCGACACGTTACGGTGTATCTGGCTATACTTTCGTATGCATTTCAACATTCCTATTACTGCTGAAAATATTAACCGATATTCATGAGTTTTTTTTTCCTTAAAATTATATGAATAAACTAATACTGATAATTAAAAATGAATCAAGCCATGCTTTCATAATTTCAGTTTTTGTAACCGGCCTGAATCTTTTAACAATAAAAGGGTTAGTCGTTCCGGGTAATTCGACGCGCTCCGAGTGTGTCTGCCTTGTGGCGTTTGGCAAGGGTCGAGGGGCAAGCCGCGAAAATTTATAAACAGAAATATTCAATCATGCGCTTGAAAAATGTAATCCCGTTTTCTGAATCTAATAAATCCCCTTAAGTATCCCGCTACCACCTTGACGGCGTGATATATAAAGCCGCGGAACCCGATATCGAGGGATCTGAGCTTGTCCTTCGTCCATGTAACCACTCCAAATGAATAGCGTACTACCGGGACGGCAAGCATGTTCGTTGCAGATACTTTGTTCCTCGCTGACAGTTCGGAGTAACAAATCTGTCGCATAAAACTTTTGTATTTACATCGGAGAGCATTCTTAATCGATGTTGCGTCCTGGATGCGGCTTTTTGGCATGCCCTGGTATGTATAGGTCTTGAAGCGATCGACACATTGCAATTAAAAATGTGTTCCCGCGTCTCTGAGCAGACGATACTTGCGTAATTATTCTGTTAAATTTAAGACTCAGAATTTTATTGGTTAATAGAAATGTATGCTATCCCTCGACCAATTATCATTAGAATATATGAGCAGTAGGCGCGAACTAGCGACGGATTTGCGTATTGTTAGACAGGTGTAACTGAAAGAGGGGGGCAATTAATCGGGCACATTCGAATTGTCCTAAAACGACGCTCAGCAGGCGGTCGTGATTAACGTACATTTTTTGTAAATCGGTTATTTCATAGCGTTTCTGGGGCACGCGAAAGCCCCAGTTTATTGTGTTCTATTGAATCAACATTCATGTTGGCGCCATCAACGGTATAATTGATCAGAACGACGAACTTCCAATTTTGATTGAACGGCGAACCACGACTCTTATTCAAAAGACCATCTTCAGGATGATTTTCCACTTTAAAATGATCGTCTGAAAATTCTCGCACCTTCTGGTCCTGTATACAAATTCTATTCATTCAATCATGCGAATTTGAAAGAAGGCATCATTCTTTATCGTCGTCGATGTGCCATAATTGAGGTATTTCGTATCGCATATCAATTGAAATTTGATCATCATGTAAAGTAAGTTTTATGGCTTTCTCGCTAAATTTTTTTTTAAATTTTATACTCGGTATTTTTTTTTTTATATGTCATACATTGACCAAATTGGAGTCGATTCGCTAAATTGTTGATTCTCTTTTTATATTTGATAATTTCGATGTTGTATATCTCCAGAAAAGTATTTTAAAGGTTTGCAGAATGTTTGTGTGAGTGAAGATAAGCGTATTATTTTTCTATGTTTTTTTTATGGGAAATTTATTATAATATATTGATAGCCGATAAACAAACAATTTTCAATAAACATGTAATTTACATTTAACATTTTACATGTTGGATTTATAAGACTCATTTTTGCATGAACCAAGAGAATCTCACTAGATAAATTACACATTTGACCTGTTGTGTGTTAAAATTTTGTGAATAATAGTCAAACTCCTTTAACTCACGTTAACAATATTTTGACGAAACATGCAAATCGTTATAGTCTCCAGCGCCAAGATGTCGTATAGCGCTTCCATCTACTAGATCAGGGTTTTCGGGGATTCCAATAAGTTTTGCTCGCTTCGAATTAACCTTGGTGCATTCTACTAATCCAAACTTTATCCCAATCTCTTGCGAAAGATAGTGGCAATAATGTGAGGCAAAAAAGGAGAGGGCTCGTGGTGTCGCCCTGAAAGACATCTGTCTGAAAGGTGACGTTGTTGGTTGTCATACGATTTTTTCCAGATGAGATAGTAAATTTGGTTTTCCAAAGCAGTATCAACCTCTTTATGCACCTAACGATGTGTGGATGAACCTTTAAGCTGCCCAACAGACACAAGATAAGTCTATGGGAGGTTGAATCGAAAGCTTTCCGGTAGTCATTCCAGGTTATGGATAGGTAGAGCTATCATTTAAGATAGCTGAGAAGATCTTAATCAGCGTGTTCAGACAAGTTATTCACCTGTAATTGTTTGGGCCAGACAAGTTACCCATCTTCGGATACTTCTTCCACCAGAAGGTCTTGATACCATCTGGTCCTGGAGCAAAATAATTCTTCATGCCTGTTAATACTTTTTTCACCTCCTCGGTAGTGATAGGTGGGCATTCCTCCTCAGGTGTTATGAGGGCACTGCACAGCTCTTTGAAGGTCTTTATGTTCATTGAGTTTTCTTTTAGTGGATGCTGGACTTCGCAGACGTCTCTTCAAAATGCCTCGCCCTCCCCTGGTTTGAGCGGGTGGTCGACAGTAACTGGAGTGTCTTGGAAAAGTCGAGATATGTCAGAGAAAAACTGTTGATCTTCTTTGACCCACCTTTTTCTTCGCTCTAGGCTTCAAGCATTGAATAGAACCCGTATTCTGAACCCGTACTGCCTTGCCCAGCCTATCTTGATGCTGAGTTGATGCATTCGGCTTTTGGTCTTATGATCAGCCGTTAGTTTTGTTTTATGGTTCGCATCCATCAAAGTTCTTACTGCATTATTCACACTACAATTGATAGTCCAGACTTCAAGTTCATCAGAAAAATCTCCACTAGGCTCGTCATGTAGTTCAGTCAGATCTTTGGCTTTGAGAGAAACATGGATGTTGATATTTCTCCTTGTCCCAAAGCAGCGCTCTTTCTCTACTAGATGCCTGCCCTCGATTGGTCTCAGTGTCGCCTCTCTTTCTCTATTGTCGGCTTATTCTGGCTGTGGTTTCGTAGGTGTTCCGCTTATATAGCTCCTTTTCCGGAGTTCCTCGGAACGGTTTTGCAGACCTTGATTCGAAAAATGCGAGAGCTGTGGGCGTTTCTCGCACCACAGAGCATGCACTCGCGTCATGTAACCTTCTCGTTTAGGGGTCATACTGAGATCATAGAACTCTATCAGCTCGTCCCTGAGTCGATCAGACCACTCAAAAGAATTGAGAATTTGCCGGTCCAACGCATTGACTACTACAACTATGTTTGCTCTTATCATTGTTCTTTCCACGAGCAGCTAGGGAAAAGGATTCGTCCATCCTTGTAGAGCCCCACATGAAAGGATAAGGCTGCATACTCTGAGAGGTCGCACGATATCTCAGAGTCAGCGTTTGAGACACGTCACCCAGGTGCCATTCAGCTTTCGATCGGGTTGTTACGCCTTCGCTTGGGGGTTAATTCCTTCGAGACCATCCCTGGTCAATTTTTCGCTGCTGCTTATTAATTATTGTAACCGTATTTAGCAGAAACCCTTGGTACAGGGATCCTCTATCCGCAACCCGAGGACGCGTCCGGTGGCTTTGCAATAGGCCCTTCGGTTCGATTCCAAAGGAACCGAATCTAAAAATGACACCGGCTCCCAGTAGAACTGCGGTATATTACCCTCATGGCTACGTCTTACGACTGTGAGATGGGTGGTCACAGGGGACGACCAAATCACAACGACAGTCTAACGAAACCATCGTGGGTCTTAAGGACACGGGGCGACCCAAGTATGATAACTTCAACAGGGCAGGGTCGCGGCCAACATCGTACGAGCGTGAAAGACGGTAGCAAAGCACTCTTAGGGCCGCTTTATGGCTATAGAGATACGTCGTTCTGGCGTGGGTGGGACACATGGATATTATGTCTTCTAGGTACTCAGCGTGTTGGAAATGACATCGTCCTGACAGGTGAAAATCAAACCCTCTGTCTCTGAATCAAGTCCGGACGATCTGAGGAAGTAAAAGTTAGCTTCTTCGATAAGGGCTGATCTGCGACATTTCTGAAAAGTTTTCGTGCATTTTCGTATGGAGGAGCTGTTGGTCGAAGTTTTTAAACCTCTGCTTTCTTTACTTGGGATTTTATAAGCGAGGCATCTAGATGGAGTAATGCACTTCCTTCACTTTTGATATTAAGGTTCAGGCTACGGGTCTCGGCCGCCCGCTCAGCTGCTTTGTATAGAAAAGCTCCTTTGCCAATCACCTTGTGTTTCCTGACCATTTTTAGGAGATGATCTGTTCCATTTGCAACGACGTAAGCTGTCCCCAGGATAATTCGGTTGGAAAGACTTTGAGGATTGAGAAGACCTCGCCCGCCTTGACGGCGCACTATGGATGGTTTTGTTGAATTTTGTCTCAAAATCGTAGAACTTCTGGTAGGAGTGGCCTAGAGAAATAATTTTTAATAATTTCCGAGTGTATGTTTTATGCCCTTTACATTGATTATAACCATTTTTTGAAAAAGGCAATGTACAATCTTTCGAAAAAAGACGCGGAAATACATTTTTTGATCGATATTAAAATAGTTATAAATCAAAGAAAAATATGGCATCCACACAAAAGCCAAAAATTTCAGCCCGAGTTCCTCGGAAAATAATTGTTCAAATGGCAAAATGTTGTTCCTATAAACTGTCATTCAATAGGCTACACTTTGCCCAAGTTTAGGAAATCGGAGACCTTGATTTTTTTTATATGCACACTCGGGAAATAATTGCCCATAAAACAATGATTAGCGAATACAGCTAAAAAGAAAAATACAGAAATATTTATTGAATAAGACGTCCTTATACGTCCATTTTCATATCCTTTACCATTTCCCAAAGAATCACTGGAAAATTATTATTATCGTGGAAAAGAAGCTGGTAAAACTTATATGATTTATATAATAAATAAATAAGGGAGAGTCGGGTAGTGCCAGCCACATAATCCTTTTTAATAATAAAATAACCGATATCGATCAAAATAGTAATAATAATATAAAACGTCATTTATAATTTTAATGCTTCTTCATGCTACACAAAAACATTTAAATGTGGAAGATTCTAACAAATTGTAATAAAAATACTCACTGAAAATCAAGATCGGTTAGAGGTTACTGTATTTCCACAAACTAAATCGGCCATGAGAAAATCTGGCCGGGCGTACCAGACTGTGATATATTACAATAAAACACTTATAAGTAAGAAAATACGTAGAATTATTAAACAAAAATTACAGGTTACATGGTTCGAGAGTGAATTTATACGTTAGAATGAAAAGCAACCTAAGATTTCTTGTAGCTTTGCAAATATTTAATAATTAATTAAAGTTGGCCCATCTTTCAGAAAACGCGATTGTTTTCTAGAGACGAAATATTTAGACCGGATTTCTTTCTTTTTCGTTAATGAGGAATCTGAGTCCGTATTCTTTAAATTACGCTTCGGGATAATTCTGCAAGTTAAAAATGTTAATTGATATATGAGATCATTCATGATACGATGGGATGAATATAGCTTTAAAGTACCTTGAATGGATGATTTGCGAGGAGCACCTGTTTTTAAGGTTTCTGCAGTATCGACTTCATGGTAAATGTTTGTTACAAAATAATTATTTCAAATTTTTGTTGAATGCGCGAAAAACAAGTTCACAAAAATTTCACTGTGAGCTGGATTCGAACCGACACATCTTCTATTCATGAGAGGTTCTTTAACCAATTCATCAATCGCAGCATGCAAGTGAAAATTTTGAAACTTATAGTTGTTCAGCCAGGCGAGTGGCAGACCACCTTCGATATTGTGAGGGAATGCCTTTGGCCAGTTTCAGTGGGTTTAATTTCCATTGTGTTGCCTTTATGAATGTTACATGAGTTTCCGCCGTTTTTGGCCTTTACGGTATACCACGCGATTCTACAAGAATGTGTTTAAATATCGTCGCCCCAGAGTTATACTATGCCATGATCACTTTTTGAAAATTTTGTACTATTATTATTTTTAGGTTTGGTTAGGGTTAAACTTCGTTTTTTAATACATTTTTCCTGCAATTTATGTCCTCAGCTGTAACAATTATTAATTGAAATAGTGACGTTAATTAAAAGTTAGAATTATATCACGACATGTCCTTTTTTGCATTGCAATAAATGAAAAAATGCCAACTTCGTATTGCTATTGCATATTTTATATGGATAGCCTAAGTTCTATAATTTTATCAGTTCTATAAGTTCTATTAGTACTATAAGTCTGAGAAAAAAAGAATTTTTGAATCTCACATTACGCCATGTCCAAACCCAATTTTCTACATCATCTAAAATACATTCATCATAGTGTGAAAATTTGTGTTAGTATGTTCTTGATTACGCATTGTTGTTTACCGATAAACTTATTTCGACATTTGAGAACGTTTTCGCAGAGTACATTATGGTTAAAATGTGAACTTCATTTTCTCAGTTTGACAGTTGAGGGACATGGCGTACTATAACTTTATGGCGACGATATAACCCTCCAAAGAGTCGAGGGCTAAAAACGCTGTCAAATATTGCGTTGCAACACTATTAAACAAAAAATAATGCAATAATAATAATAAACTTCACATTAAGGGCATGTGACAGACATAAATACCTACATTATCGACCTCAGTTTTTCAATTTTCCAAATTTTCTTCTGAATCTGAGAACTTTTTTTGTAAATAAAATATCGGGCTGAAACTTTGGAAAATACATGAGAAGACAATAAACTACTTTTACGTACTTTATTCGAGTAGGAATTTCTCAAAAAATTATTTTCGAAGAAATCAAAACTGGGTGCATTTTTTGAACTTGAGAACTTTTTTTATAAATGAAATATCGGCTTCAAGCTGTGAGAAATGCAAGAACCGACAGTAAAGTACGTTTATGTACATCATTTGAGTATAAAAGATTCAAAAAGAAAAATTCCAACTAAATGTCAACTTCGGTTGACAGTTCGGTCGGTATTCGCGATGGGCACGACAGTGCGAAGCCTGGCGGCCACTAATCAAGGCTCTATCAGCTGGCTCGTCTACATCTGAAATATGGGGTCCATGCTGTCAAAGACTGATGATGCGATGTTCTTACAATAATATTTTTTTAAAGTTGTATCCAGCATAAAAGTTGAGTGAAATATGTTGTTTCAATGTTGAATGATGTTAGTATTGAAATCGTTATTGGCCTCGTTTAGTGGCCGCCAGACGTCGCATTTTCGTGCCCATCGCGAATACCGACCGAACTGGCAACCCGAGTTGACATTCAGTTGGAATTTTTCTTTTTGCATCTTTCATACTCAAATGATGTACATAAACGTACTTTACTGTCGGCTCTTGCATTTCTCAAAGCTTGAAGCCGATATTTCACTCATAACAAAAGTTCTTAGGTTCAAAAAATGCACCCAGTTTTAATTTCTTCGAAAATAATTTTTTGCGAAATTCCTCCTCGAACAAAGTACGTAAACGCAGTTTATTGTCTTCTCATACATTTTCAAAAGTTTCAGCCCAATATTTTGTCTACAAAAAAATTTCTTGGATTAAAAAAAAAAATTCAGAAAATTGAAAAAGTGAGGTCGGTAATGTAGGTATTTATGTCTGTCACATGCCTTAAAAGAATAAATATACTTTTTAATCTCAATATATGGTAATATGTTTAATATTGAAGTCCAAAAAGTAGTAAATGTGTAATAAGAAACAATTCTTCAAAATGCACATTTGGCGGGCCTGTCTTCATATGGACAATAATTCACAAGTAATGTACCCTTCAATCATTAAACAATATTTATACAATAATTATATAAATAATATTTAGGCACAAACTATCTGTTTCAAAAGCAACCTGCTTTAAAATTATATTGCTATTCATTATCTATATTATTATCTTTTAATTCCTCTTCTTTGTCTTAAAACGTTCAATTTTATATTTACGGACTGTCATTTACAATCCACCAAATGTGTATTTTGAAAAAATGTTTGTAATTACACATTTATTACTTCTTGGACTTAAATATTGAAAATATTATTATAATTTAATATTAATATTACAAAATATATCGATCGTTTCAAATATTTAATTTAATTTTCTACCGTGAATATTGTTTTATACCAAATTTACACATTTTAAATGTCATATTCATAAATATGTACATACACGGAGAGAAGTTTAGTAGAGCCGCACACCCAGCACGTACCATTGACGCGCCAATCACAGTGAACAGCGCCACTTCTGTTTGGCAAAACTGCGCGACTGATTCGGGAGAACCATTACCTCGAACAGGTCGAACTGTTTAACCAACAGTATGCCATTCTGCACACGCGGCGCTTGAAGCACTGTTGCGCGCTTGCGCATTTTAGGAAAATATGGCACCCACATTTCGGAGCGACTGATTTCTGCAAGTTTGGGGTAACCAGTGACCTAAATCTGAAGCAGACGTCATACCAAACCGAAGTGCGGCGACTCTCCCAGCGTCAACGTGACGCTTTGACCTAACTTCTCTCCGTGTACTATTTGGCGATGCCTATTGATTTCAAAGCATTCTCATGTAAAACTTTTCTTCTATCCATAATTATTAAATTTTCTTTTTGTTGAACTATGTTGCAACGCAATATTTGGTGGCATTTTTTATCCTCGTTTCTTTCTAGTATCATTTTTGAGACAGATTTCACTTTTTTTCTTTGTTGGGGTAATTCACAAAATAAGTGGTACAGATTTCAGACATTTTGAACACTCCCTCCTTGCATGATACGTTTTTCATTGTTCGCAATATGGAGAATGATATTTTTACAGACTTCGCCCCCCCCCCCCCCCCTCTTGAACGTATCTCGTCTTTTTTGAATGACTGCATTTTCAAATTTTTGAACATTTTAATTTGGTAAAAAACAAATTTTCACGATAATTGTCAAAAAGGCGAATTTAATTATTTAAATAAAGGAAGAAAACAACCCTTGCACGAATATTTAGACTAAAGTCATAACCGAAGGTGACTAACTAGGCACTATTGCTGCTGCACTTAGAGAAATCCTTAAAGTTGAAATTTACTTTGGAAGAGTTCGCAAAGAATATTTCTAGAGAGTCAACCTTGTGAAGGCTGATTTTGGTACAGCATTAAAAAACCCTGCCGATTAAACGGCACTGGCGAAGGGCACTGAGCCGCCATTGCCGTTTGAGTGACTGTTTGTGCTGATTTCGGCACTCAGAGTGATGCGACGGTCATATAATGGTCCTATTGTGTTTATCGCGTACCGGGCTGGCATAGTGATTTACAGTAGTTAGCTGCCACCAACGCGGACCCCTTTTCAAATTTTTATTCAAATTATTAACTTTTTTTTTAATTTATAAATTTTCTCATAATATGTATATATTTTATAATTATAACTTATATACTAATATACTATTCTGAAGTTGAATTCAAAAATGTTATCTGTTTTGCCGCATCTCATTCCATTTACGAGATACATTATATTCATTCCAATCTTAAACTTCTAAAAACAAGTCAGATATCTGGAATTATTGAAACCCGTAAATACTGAATTTCTAACTTTCGCAGAGTTAATTTCAAATTTTCACAAATTTTTAATTTTTAATCCCTTTCAGCTGGTCTACTTGGTAGCATGGTCGCGGGTATAAAGGGAACTTCTGCAGTTATTTAAAACTGGAATCTGAGTACAGTAGAAGACCGATAAGTTAATTATTTCGGGGCTGTAGGGGCAGAAAATTCCAGGAATTGCGGAATTATCGGATGCCCCTCTAGTAGCACGATATTAGGTTCGCTCTTGCGTAAGAATGATGCGCAAATCTTCAGCAAAATAGCACACGTAGTGGGAGAACCCCAATTAGTGTGCGTGCCGTGCGTGTGATGACGTTTTAAGGGGAGTGTACACTTATCGGACGGCAACTTATCGGACTTCTACTGTAGCTTTAAACGAGCAACAATGAAAGGGCACTGGACAGTGCCGTTTCAGTGCCGTTTCAGTGCCGTTCAATCCGTAGGGAACAACAACCAAAATGAAATAATGCTCAAAAAATGTTTAGGGATCATAATTTTAATTTTAACTGCCGTACGTAAGGAAAAAAATTATTTTGAAGAAAAATAGGAACACAACAATTCCTTTATTGACACAGTTCTTCAGTAGATGTGCCCCCAATAGAACGTGCCCCAGAAACCAACCTCTTAAGGTCACTTATATAAATTTGTTTTGAGGTGTACAAGACATTTTTTTACCATCGCGTTCTTAGGGGGATCTAAGATTTTTGGCAACAAACAAGTTCTTTAGACCCAACCATTTTTTATCAAATTAATAAACTAGAGGATACATCCTTGCAGTTACATCGATACAAGTTCATCTGAAAGAGTGCTGAACATTTTTTTTAAACCCATTTAAGAAAGATCATGCAATTTCCAAAGCGATAACATATTTTGGCCTCACTGATTTTTTCATCAACTCATTGACCCAGGGGATCATATTTCAACATCCTCAATAAACCATTCTTGCAGTAAGAGAGATCAACATTTAATTTAAGCGGGTTAATCAATATTATGTAATATGTAACATGTAATATGTAATATGATGTCCTGCGAGATTCGTTTCTTGGGGATGCTAGGACATTATCCCCCGCATGGTGGAGTTGTTCCAAAAACCAGTGGGGTTAGAAACTTCTATCATTTGGGAAATTTTTAATTCTTTGTTAGTAGTGAATGAAAAAATGTTGCTAACACCCCTTAAATTGAATTTCGAGCGTTCTTACTGCAAGGTTGATTTCTTAGCGATGTTAGGTCGATTTCGAGTAATGAACACAAACACATACACTTACATAACACACTAGGATAGTGCTTCGAATCTGTGCATCTACCTAATGACCTCAGAGGCACGATATTAGGTGCGCGCATGCGTCAGAATGATGCGCAAATCATAAACAAAATAGCACACCTAAATTATTAAATTATTCAATGGCTTACCTTTCATTAATACCTTACCGTCTTTTATTACCTGACATCCACATGTTTCATGAAATACAACTTTCATTCCAGTTTGTTGCATTTTTAGTACTGAAAGTAAATTATTTGGGATGTCAGGACAATAGAGCACATTTTCCAGAACTCCTGGGATGCCCAAATTTTTTGTGACCTGGATTGTTTCCTTCTTTGTCGCACTTATGAAGCATCCATTTTTCGGAATGGAAATCTTCACAGGAGGCTGCAATTCGACGAAGCTGCTAAACAAATCATTGTTCTTTATAATATGATCAGAAGCTCAAGAATCGAGAAGGAATGTAACTCTTCCTTTTATTACAGGTAGACAGTCTTCTGCCATGAAAGCAAAACCAGATGCGCTTTTAGGGAGGTACGGTCACGAAGACAATTTTCTTGCGGATTTGTTTAAACTTTAACCATAGGTTCTTTGAAATGTTATCTGAACGTTTGCGAAATTAAAAAAATATTGTACTCTCCTGAGCTGAGATAATAATTAGGATCAAAGTTGAGCACTCATACACGTGAAACCTATCCCAAGCATAGGAAAATGTTACATTTCTAACTCTAACTCGTAATCTATTCTAAACATTTTTTTAAACTAATATATTTCAGAAAGGAGATTCATGAAGATTTTTAAAAAATTGCAGAATTTTTGTCCTCTTAGTTTGAGAATGAGAGGTATGCAAAGTTTGAGAAATTCGAACCACATTTATGGTTACCATCAATGCTGTCGGAGTACCTAGTGGGTTTAGCGCATGCGCAACAGCTTTCAATTAATTTATGAAAAACTTTCTTTCTCATAAATTTACCTTTAACTACTAATCGATCTGTCACTTTCAACAAATGTCACGTCTTCATTTGCAGTCTTAGATCTTGAGGAGTTAGTGTGTACTCGTCTGTATATACAACTTCCCTATGTGTAGTGTACAATCATAGCCAACAATTTTCTCTTACGTCTGACGGTAAATAAATTAATAAAACATTGTACCGGCATAATTATCTAATTTTTTACTTTCTTCGACGTAAATAAGCTACATATTATACATTGAGTGGTTGATAAAACTTATATCACTCAAGAACTATTATTTTCCGACATGGACTTAGGACTAACTTTTTGCAGATAGTATGCGCGACCGTACCTCCTTATAGAAATCGATTTATATTCTGTTATTTGAACATTTTGAACAGTTCTATTTCTATCATTTTGGTATTGAAGTCCTCTTCCGTAATGGTAAAAAATTTTCTTCATTTGACCTTTCCTGCAACAGTGATGGCATTTGACCTCAAGTGATTTCTTCTGAGATCTAGTGGTTCGTTCTTTAAATTGTCTCTGACGATAATTTTTCGATGATCATGAAGCTTCATTGTTATACTTGTTTTAGTAGACACATCTTTATTTTCAGCTTTAAGCACTTTCACGCTCGCATCTCGGCTTTCGTTGTCTTGTCTTCACAAAAGCCAGGTTCAAATTATCTTCTGATAATGTCTCGATTGCTTTTATTACACGTCATATGTTGTAGGAAGAATCAGAAATAGATTT
Source organism: Andricus quercusramuli (assembly GCA_932178445.1). NCBI lineage: Eukaryota > Metazoa > Arthropoda > Insecta > Hymenoptera > Cynipidae > Andricus > Andricus quercusramuli. Next base: position 137,082 of record CAKNXH010002266.1, on the reverse strand, counting down.
GACACCTTGTCTGTTTCATCTAATTTAGCACCTGCTGCTGTCTGTTCAGTAATCAAATCGTCGAAAACTGAAATGTTTAATCAATGGTGTATCACCAGTCGAATTTAATCCGAGTAACTTCTTTCTGAGAGCTATTTGAGTGGCAAGGCTTTTGCGTTCATAAATTACGTCCAAATTACGTAAATTGCTTTTGCAGTACGTTCTGCCTTCGCAAAATCGAGAAATGAGACAGGTAAGTACTCAACCATTACACTTTTGGCAGTCCTCTTAGCTTTATTCCACTCATCATTCACCGTACCCGGAATGTCACTATCTAAATCTTTACTTACGTCTCATTCACTTAATAAAGCAGGTATTCTAAACCATAGTGGTGGCACTCCCATGTATAGTTTTGAGGGCATTGTGTTTTAGTGTCCGGAAGAACCGCTAGGGGGCGCTGAGAGTCAGTACAATGCAATGCGCATGTGCAACCATAATATTTTCAAATATTTCGAAATCTCGAAATTGGACATTAGTCGAAGTGTCAAATTGAATTTGTTGGGTTAACCTTCCAGTGGGCACAAAACCATGAACATCCCAAGAACGTCTTGGCACGTTCCCAGGAGTCCAATGTTAGGCCAATCAACGTCTGTAAGACGTTCAATGTCCCAAAGATGTCCTAAATACGTCTAAAAGCCATACAAAATTCCCGAGACATCTTTCGTACTGGCATTAGACGTCTTAAGAGCATCCCTAGGATGTCCACAAGACATTTTCCTAAAGACGTCCCTCAGGGATGTCCCGAAGACGTCTCTAGGACATCCTTAATTTTTTTGCCTACTTGGCTTGTTGTATAAAATTTGATTGGTAAGTATTGAATTAAAAAAAACCATTTGCTTCATTTGAGGTTACCTTTTTGTTTTCATGTTTCGAAGCAGTAATAAGTAAATTAAAAAGGATATAAATAAAAGTCTTTTTGAGAGATTAGTAATTTTTTTCTTCCAGCAAAGTTTGTCGTTTATAAAAATTTCTTTGTTAGAGAAATAAAAAATATTCTAAAATATAATCTCGAATGTAAAGCTAATTAATTCTTTACATCACAACAAATAATACTTCTAGTATTTAAATATATATTTAACATATGAACAATCTTTTTATATTTATAAATTTTTATTATTTTGAAAGTTTATTTACACGAAATTAAGTGAAATTTAATATGTACGAGAATTTGTGGAAAACAGAGTTTAGAAACAATTACTGTAAGGGATTTGTAGGTTTATTTACTTATAGTATCCGGGGGAACCGCTAGATGGTGCTGATTTTGAACCCAAGTCTTCAAAACGATACATGGTAGTGCCACCACTATGTTCTAAACTGCCAAATACTTTATTTTTCTCCATCAGCGATACCACGGTGAAAACACCAGTTATCGTAAGATCACTGAAGTTAAGCAGTGTTGGGCGCGGTTAGTACTTGGATGGGTAACCGTTCGGGAATACTGCGTGCTGTTGGCCCGTCGTGGGTGTGGTGAGCCCACACTAGTAGTACTAGTAATAAATAATTCACCTGGAAACACTACCCGAATCGGGTAGTGTCACGCGTACCCTGAAAGGGAAATGGCTTAATGGTATAAAAAAAAGGGTTTGATGTTCTTTGTAACTTTCTAAAACCAAACCCTTTATTAAATTGCAGAAGAAAGGCACGTCTTACCCCTGAGATTGAATCAAATCAACTAAGTAATAATTATTTCATAAAAATTTCACACTCATGCCTGATTTAAAACAGCTAGTCCTATACTCCAGATCATGGCATTTGTCTTTTGACACCAAAACCATAAAACTAAACACTTACGCTATGAATTCTTAGAATTAATGGGGGAAATTTACTTTTGCTTTGCATTCTTCCGCATTCAAACATTCTTTCTAATATACCATCTAAGATTATGCGGGAGTAACACTGATGCCAGCATTGTATAAAGTATATTTGTAACTGTTTTGTTTGAGAGATTGAAGAAAGAAGTTGAGAAAAAACAGATACAGCCACCGAATCAGACAGGGTTTAGAAAAGGAATGGGGGTAATGCACAACATATATGTTCTGAATTATCGGATAAATAGAAGGATTAAAAGGGAGAAAGGGGCAATGATAGCAATGTTCATGGGCTCAAAGACGGCGTTGGACTCCTAAGACCGAGTCGAGATAGAAAAAGTTATGGTGTAAAACGGGATACGAGACACCTTCATAAAGAGAGTATCGGAAATCTAATCCCACTTCTATTTAATATATTAATCACACCTTAAGGGTTTCGAATAGCATATTCAATCGCCTTTTTCTCTGAACCGGTAAGTTGGAGAATAATTTGATGTCTGTTCGAGATTTCAACAGATCTTCAATTTTCCACGCTCGCGGGTGACTTTGAGGCCGTGCACGACCCTGGACCTCCTTCTCGTTCACCTGCATGCACACCAGGACAAGAGTACTTAGGTCGGACGAGGGAAGGTCAGTATCGCTCTACCCACGGTTCGGATCACGATCCCCTGTACTACGCTCGTGATGAGAGAATTATAATTGTGGCATTATGCCTTTTATTTCATTAATTTTTTGAATTAATGTACAAGATAGTGTTGTAGCATAACTCTGAGTATCATAGTCAGTGACTAAGGTACAATAAACGGACAAATGACATTTAAACAGTATTAATTACTTAATATCCCTTCCGTATCATATACGTATATAATCTCGGCACTTTGTTTACAGAACCAGTTGACTTTTTTCAAGTGCGAAACTTGCGCATTTGGTCCTTCGAGCCGGATCCTTTAAGCAATGCTTTTGGTGAATTTTAGTGTTTTAAGTGCCAGTGACAATTGAAACAAATGTTTTACCGCCAAGGGATTAAGCGCGTCAGCGCAGTGGCGTGAGGACGCTTATGTCGGGTGAGAGGGAGAATCCCTGGCAACGTCACAACATGCTACGTCACAGCGACTGCACGTACAGCGTACAGTAAGTACCATCTTAGGCGTGGCGTTCAGAGCGCGCCATCTTGCAAATGAGACGTGATTCTGTGCGTAAGGGTGGATCACCGTAAGTGGGGGAAGTGGGGGTGCTAGCGGTACTTGGCGACTCATACCGAATCTGTGAACAGGTACCACCGGATCAAAACCGGTCAGTGACAATACATTACCGGTCTGGGTATAGACTGCCGTGCGAACAACCAGACAATACGGGACAATTATTTCACCGGGAGCTGTCAGTTTTCGACAATCACGTGTCTTTCTCGCGTTTCTTTTCTTGACCCTACTTTTTTTTTTTTCAAATTAGTAATGATGGTGTCTTTCACTCAGTATGTCACTCAACAGCAAGAACATTTTAAGAGCATATGCAACGCCGTTGTCAACTTAAAGAAGCTAGGTGCAGAAAAGATTAATAAGAATTCTGTAAAAGCGCGATTAGAATCATTAGAGAAAACATGGACGAAATTTGAAACTAACAACGACGTAATGATTCTGGACAAAATTGAGAACGCGGAAAATGATTACTTTAAATTAGCACTTTTTGCACAAGCCGAAGAAAAATGCTTAGCTTCAAAAACTTATCTTAATAATTATTTAGATCATTTTGAGTCCCAAGCTACGAAAAGCGAATCAAGTTCGGTTCATCACGATTCGACAAACTATAACCATTGGCCAAATTTTCCGCGTCTTGAATTACCAAAATTTTCCGGAACTTATACTGAATGGCCGTCCTTTAGAGATCTTTTTATTTCAATGGTAGCTGATGACGAGCTTTTACCCAAGGTACAAAAACTGCACTATTTAAAGGTCAGTTTGACAGGTGAGCCAGCTCAGATAATTTCCAACATTTCAACGACCGCTGAAAATTTTGAAAGGGCATGACAGACTTTGTTATCTAGGTATGATAACAACAGAATTCTGATAAATAGTTATTCGGCAAAACTATTTAATTTGCCAGTAATGTCAAGAGAAAGTGCGTCAGAACTGTGATCATTGCTCAATGACTTCATCAAGGCGGTGGGAGCATTTACTTCCTTGAAGTGCCCAACCGACCATTGGGATGATCTACTCGTCTACATGTTGGTTCAACGTTTGGATACCACAACTCGGAAATCATGGAAAGACAGTTTGGGAGCTTTGACTACACAGCCGAAGTATGATATATTGAATTCTTTTTTGGTGGGCAAAGTGACAACACTGGAAGCGGTTGAAAACTCAGAACTTGGTATCATCAACACATCCAAAGCATCTTTAGGCAACAACAAAAGTGTTAAAAAGGGTATATCCACACATGATCACAATTCCGTCTTGAAGAGAGGCATTTGTTACTTTTGCTCGGGTAGGCAGGTGGCATTTACTTGTCCTAATTTTCGCTCGAAGACTGTTAAGGAGCGGAAAAACATGGTGAGACAAAACAAGTTGTGTTACAACTGTCTAGGTAAGCATATGCTGAATACATGTGGTTTTACCAAACGTCAGAATTGTGATGGGATGCATCATACTATGTTACACTCTCCCCCTCATGAAATCAATCCCGAGTCCAAACCACCAGAGCAATCAGTAGCTCTTCCTGCTCCTACCAATACATATCCTTCCTCTACTCTCAATCCAAATAGCTCAATTTTTTCTGACTTAACTATCAACTCTGCAGCTGGAATCAACTCACCTTCAACTCAACATACCATGTGTTTAAGCGGGGGGGGGGGGCGGGGTGCTTCTGGCCTCGGCTCTTGTCAACAACGGTAGGATCTGATGAAGGACAACACTTCACGAGAGTTTTACTGGACCAAGGAGCTCAAGCTTCTTTTGTTTCAGAATCACTGGTACAACGACTTAGGTTACCACGTCATTCAGCGGCCATCTCTGTTTCGGGCGTTGGAAGTCACAGATCCAGGCACACGAGAGGCATTGTCACCATAAAGGTATGCTCTCGCGTCCATCCTGAGGTTGAGTTCTTAGTTCGAGCCATCGTTATGCCTAGGATTACATCTTACTTACCTCCCGATGGTCTCGTGGTTGAGGACTGGCACCACTTAAGAGGGTTGAATTTGGCAGACCCCTTCGTTCATAAAGGGGGCATTTTGGAGATGCTTCTGGGCGCAGACGTATATGCATACGTCCTTGAAGAAGGACTGAGGAAGGGAGAATTGGGAACTCCAACCGCTCAGAAAACATTGTTGGGTTGGATTTTATCAGGACTCATATCAGACCAGTCTGGTTCAGGTCAAATATCGATTGTGGGTTTACAAAGCACTACAGAACTTAAGCTTCTATCGTTGTTTCGACAGTTCGTTGTCCAGGAGGACATACCATCAAAACTGTCTCAGTCAAGTATGGCCGAGGATGAGTGTGAGAAACTGTTTGTCTCCACTCATCAACGTACAAGTGAAGGTCGCTATGTCGTGCGCCTTCCACTTAAGGATCGCATGTTAGAACCAGGGAATTCTCGCAATGCAGCGAAGCGTGCTCTTCTTCAAATGGAAAGACGGTTTAGGAAGGACCCGGAACTGCGTAAGACTTACACAAATGTCATAGAAGAATATATGCAATTAGGTGAGACGGAATTAGTTACGAGGGTCGAGGACCTTCAAACTACTACTGGGTTCTATTTGCCCCACCATTGCATACTTAAGGAGAGCAGCACAAGCACCAAACTACGAGTAGTATTTAATGCATCTCAACGAACAGAGACCGGGCTGTCTCTGAATGATCTGCTCTATCCGGGCCCAAAACTTCAAACGGAATTGGCTGATGTGATTCTGCGGTGACGCAGATACGCATTCGTTTTCACGGCAGACATCGAGAAGATGTTTCGTCGAATCTGGATCCATCCGCAGGATCACACTTTTCAGAAGTTTCTCTGGAGATCGTCTCCGGATGAGGAGATTCGTACCTGCATGTTTAAAACCGTGGCATTCGGTTTTACTTCTGCGCCCTATCTGGCGATACGAACTCTTCATCAACTTGCTGAGGATGAGGGTAACAATTACCCTCTCGCTACTGATATCTTAAAGAAAGAGATATACGTCGACGACGTGCTGTCAGGAGCCGACTCAACGGAGGAGGCTCGAGAAAAAGGTCGACAGGTCGACCTATTATTAAGAGCTGGAGGTTTCACTCTTAAAAAATGGCTATCCAACCGAGAGGATGTTCTAGAAGGAATTCCATATGAATTTCGAGAGACATCTACTTCTGTTTCTTTTGAACAGGACCCTACTTTCAGAGCATTGGGGATCTTGTGGCAACCAGCTTCCGATTGTTTTAGATTTCAGATTCGACCACTAGGACAGTTGGCCGTGGTGACTAAGAGGACAGTCTTCTCTGAGATTGCCCGTATCTTCGATCCAATAGGATGGTTGGCACCGGTTATTGTCCGAGCCAAAGTTTTTATGCAGAGTTTTTGGGCTCTCAAACTAGATTGGGATCAACCGTTACCTTCAGATTATAACAAAACTTGGCTGAAGTTTCGTGCTGAACTCCCAGCACTTAAATCGTTGATCATCCCACGCTGAGTGGGTTGGTCATCGAATTGCCTCCGAAAAGGCGATAGGAGCAGTTGTGTTTTTACGAGTCAAATTGACCACTGGTACAACTCAGATCACATTAGTCATGGCAAAAACGAAGGTTGCTCGAAAAGGGGAAACTTCAATTCCAAGATTGGAATTGTGTGCAGTACTTCTTCTGTTTCGAGTGGTGGGACACATAAGATCTGTGTTAAATTCGTCACATTCAGTAGCATCATATCTGTGGTCAGATTCGGTCAATACTCTAGATTGGATTAAAGGCCATCCCCTTCGCTGGATGACATTCATCTCTAATCGGGTCTCTGAGATTCAGAAGATACTACCTGATGCTATTTGGCGTCATGTACCTGGAAAAGACAATCCCGCAGATTGCGCGTCAAGAGGAATTGCCCCATCGCAGTTACAAGATCATCAGATTTGGTGGCAGGGTCCACCTTGGTTGGCTCAATCATCGGAGAATCGGCCCAAATCAACAGAGAACATCGACCCTGGTATCAATCGAGAGGGAAGGAAGGTAGTACTTTCTGCTGTCATTGAAAAGAAACCCCCTTGGTCACTCCTTATGAAATACTCGTCATTGATAAAGTTGTTAAGAGTCACCGCTCTCTTTCTACAATTTTTGAGACGACTCCGCAAGAAATGCGATAACAAACCACCCTGTCGTCTAACATCAACTGTGATTGATATGGCTTTGCGACGCCTGATCGCACATACACAACGAGAGAATTATGCGGAAGAAATCCGTAAGGTTGAGAGACGACTCCCCTGGTAAGCGGAAGTTCATTGACTAAGCTTCTACCTTTCTTGAATAATGATGGGCTGTTACGTTTGGGTGGTCGTCTGTCTCACGTCGTACTTGATTATGACGAGCGATGTCCATACATTCTTCCAAACGATTCTCCACTAACAACTCTAATCATCAGGAACGGACATAAGTTTATGATGCACGGAGGTCCACAATTGATCCTCTCATATCTTAGGAGAAGATACTGGAAATTGTCGGGCCGCTCTGCAGTAAAACGTGTGTTGAGTCGTTGCGTGATATGTGCTCCACATCGAACCTTACCTTGCACTCAGATGATGGCTCCGTTGCCACCATTCAGGGTTAGACAAACTTCGCGGCCTTTTACGGAGACTGGTCTTGACTACGCCGGCCCCATCTGGATACGCACTTCCAAAGGACGGGGTAACAAGGCGTACAAGGGTTATATTGTCATCTTCGTTTGTTGTGCTACACGGGCGGTTCATTTGGAAGTCGCCTCCGATTCTGCTATAGATGCATTCATCGCCACTTTCAAGAGATTTTCGGCCCGTCGAGAAGTTTGTAAGACCTTGTATAGTGACAACGGCACTAACTTCGTGGGAGCTGATCGACAACTACGAGAAATGTTTTCTGCAGCCTCAACTGAAGATTCAAAAATAGTCCGTTATCTTACAGATCACCAGGTTCAGTGGAAATTTAACCCGCCAGCAGCTCCACATTTCGGTGGACTATGGGAGGCCGCAGTTCGCTCCGTCAAACACCATATTCGGCGAGTTTTGGGTGATACCACACTTACTTTCGAGGAAATGACAACTTTCCTTACTCAGGTAGAAGCTTGTCTAAACTCGAGAACCATACAGTCGTTAAAGGACGTTCCTAATGATCTCGTCGCCTTAGCGCCAGCTCACTTCCTCGTTGGATCTCCTCTACACACGGTGATCTCCTCTACACTTCTCAACGATACACTCACTCCGTCTGCGCGTTGGCAACTTTTGACGCAAATGTATCAGACTTTCTGGAAGAGATGGTCTTCCGAATACCTGCACGAACTTCAAGTTCGTTCAAAATGGCAGAAGCAGAAACCTCCCGTAAAGGTCGGAGATCTTGTACTGATACTCCAGGAGAAACTGCCTCCTACAAAATGGTCTCTGGCCCGGGTAATCATAGTCCATTCAGGTTCTGATGGTCAAGTTCGTTCAGTGACTCTTAAAACTGCAACAGGTCAATTAAATCGACCTGTTCTAAAACTTATTAAACTTTCCGTTTCTGTTTCAGATTCAGCATGAAATGTTTTTCTTTATTTGTTTTTTTCTTTTCTTCGCCGTTACATTTGTCAAGATGGGCGCATACATTTTGAGGATCACTACGACTACTTTCGTCCACCCCACGATGGATGTGGTCTTCTACATACTCGTGATAGGTCACGAAGGTGGGCGTAATGTTCGAGATTTCAACAGATCTTGAATCTTCAGCGCTCGCGGGTGACTTTGAGTCCGTGCACGACCCTGGACCTCCTTCTCGTTCACCTGCATGCCCACCAGGACAAGAGTACTTAGGTCGGACGAGGGAAGGTCAGTACCGCTCTACCCTCGGTTCGGATCACGATCCCCTGTACTACGCTCGTGATGAGAGAATTATAATTGTGGCATTATGCCTTTTATTACATTAATTTTTTGAATTAATGTACGAGATAGTGTTGTAGCATAACTCTGAGTATCATAGTCAGTGACTAAGGTACAATAAACGGACAAATGACATTCAAACAGTATTAATTACTTAATATCCCTTCCGTATCATATACGTATATAATCTCGGCACTTTGTTTACAGAACCAGTTGACTTTTTTCAAGTGCAAACTTGCACAATGTCTGTTAAATCATATTCATCATAAACCATGAACGCCTGGGCGTCCTAACCCCACCTTTTATTTGATTTAGGATAAACTGAGTCGCGGACCTCAGTCGAAATGTTAAAGTTCCTCTGAAAGCAAGATCGCAAGCGCGACTTCGGTCATCATTCACGCTCGTATACTTTTGCTTGGTGAAAGCGCGCTAATCGCGCTAAACCCCCAACCAGCAGCATCGCCAAAAAGACCTCGCATGCAAAACCCCCACTCACTTGTGCCGTGAGTGGTGCGCGGTCACCCGAGCTAGCCGTTAAGAATAGCGCGTTTGGAGACCGTGAGTCACTGATTGAAGATTGATACTGATTGAATGGAATGAATTGAATGAATTGATCCGAATGGGATTGATTGAATTGATAGTTGAATGATCGGATTTGATACTCATGATAGATTGATAGATTCTGGTCTATCAGACGCATCAAATTTCGTAATTTCGGTATCGAAAACGGCTGACAAAGTCAAATCATCATAAGCAGTACCAGCAAAGTACCCATCACAGAAGATGGAAGAAGGCGTTGGAAGCAACTTCTCTACAGTCACCTCCAGGAGCAAGAAGCACAAGCTTTCCAGGAGTGAAACCTATTCCAGCAGCGCCTCCTCCGACAGATTTCTATCAGATGTCTATCAATGGAAGCAGTAAGATATCGGAGACGTCTATCATAAGTAAACCACGGAGCAATAAAATTTCTCCTTTGGCAAATACTCAAGCCAAACCCCCGACCTCTAGTAAAAATGTCCATTCTCCGGGTAATACCAAGATTCCTACCATAAGCGTCATTATCGACGAATTGAATCACCCTTACGCGGGATTGCACAGTATTTGCTAGACCCACTGAATTCTCTCCAGTAATCTATAAAAATATTATCTATATAAGAGCTCGGATTCACCTACACCAATCAAACTCGTGATTAGAAACGTCCTCTCTTCCTATCCTAAATACGCAGTTATCTCTGAAATCAAAGAACTCGGCCTTAACATCATTTCATGTAGTAGGATGCGAAATTCCGTAACAAAAAACCCACTTCCTATGATAATGGTTTCGGTCTCCAAAGATCAGAAATCCACCGAGCTTTTAGAACTCAAAGTTCTCGCCTTCATCCGCGTTTGCGTAGAACCATACCGAAAACCAGAAAAGCCTTAGCAATGCTTCCACGGCCAACGATTCGACCACGTTTCTGACAACTGTCATACCAGTCCAAGGTGCGTTAAATGTGGGAAAGCATACATATCTTCTGAGTGCAAAAAATCCTAACAATTACCAGCCACCTGTGCTGACTGCTGTGGCAATCATACAGCAAATTACACAGGCTCCCCTTAGTACAAAAAAGCGCCCCAAAAATTCGCTGACAAGGATCCCCGAAAAACCTCACCGAAATCCCAAAATAATAAATATACTCAAAAAATAGTTTCAAAGCTGACACCTATCAATCAAGCACCTAAGATCCAGATCCCAACGCACACAACCAAAATCACAAGAACTGTCACAAAAATTATCCAAGAGGCTCCTCAAAAATCATGTCTCCATCAAAATAAAAAATCATATAGTAATGCCGTCCAAAAAGCAAAATCTTATAAACCAATCGCTACGAAACGACCAGTCACACAACCGCTCCCTGCTCCTCGGCCCAATATCATTCAATCGCTTGCAAACACTAGCCAGAATGCACAAGCAAACCTGGCAAACCTGATAAATAAAGCGCTTTCTCTCAGCAAGTATCATGTCCGGCTCTCTTACACTTCAAATGGCAATGGAAAATGGCCAATCCAAAAAATAATCTCTCTCTAAAAATAATCTTCTGGAACGCATGCGGTGTCACTCAGAAGAAACATGAATTAGCAAGCTTCCTTTATAAGAACGACATTTCAATTTGTCTTTTAAACGAAATCCTCATAAAGAAACGACCACTCAAAATCCAGGACTATAACACCTATAATAACAACAATAATCGAGGAGCGGCAGTCCTGATCAAAAGAAACATCCAATACAATGAATATCCAATCCCAGAACTTGAAACACTGGAAGCAACTGCAATTCAAATTAAAATCCACGGAAACCTTACGCTATAGTATCAGCGTATCAAACGCCCTCCAAACCATCAGTAAAAGAAGACTATAGAAAACTCATTAGAATCGCTCCTTCAGTAGTAATAGCTGGAGATCTCAACGCTAAACATACCTCGTGGAATAGTAGATGCATTAACAAAAAAGGTAAAGAATTATTTGAACTCGTCATACAGAAAAACTTGGATGTCGTAGCCCCGGATACACACACATATTTTCCACACAACACTAAATTCAAATCTGATCTGATCGACATCGCGATATTTAAAAACAACTTTTTTCACATCGACGCTTACGCACTAGATGAACTAGACTCAGACCACAAACCAGTACTCCTAAATATAGACCACGACTGTGACAGAGTACCTAATGAACCGCGATACAATTTCAAGAAAGCCGATTGCCCTAAATTTTTCAATTACTTTGAACAGAATGCAGTCACAAATAACATACTAAACAGCATAAACGAAATTGACATCGCCATAAATAAGGTTACAGACAATATAAAAACCGCCGTAGACACTTCAGTACCCAAGACAACACTCGAGAAACACGAAATTCCCTTGAGTACCGAAATATTAGACCTGATAACAACTAGAAATAAACTCTTACAGAAACATCGCAAAAATAAAAGCTGCATCCTTATGAAAGTAATTAATTATCTTCGAAGAACCATTGAAGCCAAAACCCTTGAGCATAGATGCACTAACTGGAATACAATTGTTTTCAAACTTCAAATCAAAGATAAATCTATCTAGCGCATGACCGCAGCTCTCACAAAGCCCCACACTTCCATCCCTCCGCTGCAGAAGCCCGATCTCGCATTTGCACTTAACGAAAGTGATAAAGCAAACCTTCTTGCCTCTACTTACGAAAGACAATTTTCACCTCACGAATGCCCCTTGAGACCAGCCCACATATTAAAGATTGAAAAAGTAGCCGATGACATCCTGGAAGCCACTGATAAAAAACAAATAAAAATTACTAATCCCATACAAATTTCCAAGTGCATTAGAGCAACAAAAAGCAATAAAGCACCAGGACCAGATTCTATATCAAATACAATTCTCAAAAAACTGCCGAACTCCCGTCTTATTTCACTCGCCAATATATTCAATGCATGCTTCAAATTCGATTATTTTCCGAATAACTGGAAAATGGCCAACATCCTTGTCTTCCAGAAGAAGGAGAAAACTCCCAGTTCACCAAGTAACTATAGACCCATCAGCCTTTTAAATACAATGAGTAAGATGTTAGAGAAAATTATACTCAATAGAATAAACAAACATCTAGAGGAAAACGACATCCTGAGATCAGAACAGTTCGGTTTTAGAAAAGAACACTCCACACAGAATTTTATTCTTAAACTCGTAGAAAACATAACTCATCACTATAACTAGAAAATGAACCCAGGAGCCGTTTTTCTCGTAGTCGAAAAAGCTTTTAACAGTGTCTGGCACAAAGGACTACTCAAGAAATTAATTTATTTCAAATTTCCGGGTGGAATCATCCACCTCCTGCACTCCTACCTTAGAAACAGGAAATTCAGAGTAAAAATCAATAATAAACTCTCGGACGAGTTTTACATTCGAGCAGGTGTCCCCCAGGGCAGTATAATGGGCCAGTTCTTTTTATCATCTACATAAACGACATGCCCACAATACCCAGAGTCTTTTTGGGAATATATGCCAACGACACGGTCCTATATGTAAACTCAAGATGTAACAAAAATATCGTAAAATACCTTAACTCAGCACTCCAGGTCATTGAGACCTGGTGCCTTCAGTGGAGAATTAAAATCAACACCGGGAAATGTGAATCGGTTCTTTTCACCGTCAAAAAAGCACCTATTCCTGAACTGCCTTAAATTTTTGCGCATCCAATCAATTGGAAGAAATCAGTTAAATATCTCGACCAGAACTTACAGAAAAACGGAAAATTCAATTTGCATATCAAAGATGTAAGGGGAAAAGCCATGGGAATCACCTATTATCTCCACCCGATCATAAATCGAATTTGAGCATAAAACCTGACCACGGAATCCTGATTTACAAAACCTTTATCAGACCCATACTTGTATATGCATGTACAATATGGGGAGGAACCTCAAAATCTAACATCAAACAAATCCAGATAATACAGAATAAGTTTCTTCGTCGTATCGCGAAGACCCCAACGTTCACTAAAAACGCCCTTCTGCACAAAGAATTTAATTTGCTAACCATTTCAAGGTACATTCAGGACACTGCCAAGAGTTTTTATGAAAGATCAGCCAAATCCAAGCATGTTCATATCTCGTCTCTAGGAGACTATAATTTCGACCCCCCCTGCGTAGACACGCAAAACCTAAAGATTTCCTCCTGAAATAAGTCGCTCTACTTCTGCACACCTTTCGTCTTCATTTGCGTACCATCAACCCTCACTTTTCCCCTTCCCACTACTAACATTTAATTCATTAGTAACTAAGTAGCTTAAAGTATTTCAGATCTAAGTGGATTTTTTGCCCGCTTGCGGGCTTTTTTGCCGCATACTAACCGTCATTTGTCTGTTCTAGCCGCCATTCTTCTACTAACCCGATCGTGTAACACTGCAATATGGGTAACGCTCATCAACACCTCCTTCCCGATCCTTTCATCTTCCTGCATGCAGGGGAGACCACTTTCCTGCTGGAGTGTGGCAGGGTCCCACCCTTTTTTTTTTACCGAGAGTCACTTCTTCCCCAAGTCCCCGTAGTGTATAACGCTGGCATGCCGCCTTCACAGCAGCGTCACATCCGATCCCCGTTACGGAAAGGATTACTCTCGTATCGGCAACCATCGCCGGCATTGCAATGAACCGTAACGTCACTCTGAATATCCTGGACAACTCTTGCCCTTTCTGGCGATAATCGCTGTCACCGCAACGTCACCCTGGATACCCTGTAGAACCCTCCTCTGTTATCAAACAACAAGACCTTCCCTGTCAAATTCAGTAAAGTAGTACCCACTTTATATGATTTCAATACTTTCAAATCAGTCTCAACCCACAGGTTGACCTCAAATTTCCAGGTTGATCAACATACGACATACAAAAATCTATTCAAAAAATGTGTAGCACGTAAAATATATTACCTAAGCTTCTGTAGGTAGTCATATGCAATCTCTAAAAGGATCATCCCTCTATGTCATTCCTATCGAAAGATAATGGAGTTTGAAACAAAAAATATCACTTTACCCCACTGGGTGTCAGTTCAAATTCGACTCGCAGTGAAATTTGTGTGAACTTGTTTTTCGTGTTTTCGACAAAAATTTGACAGAATTTTTTTTTATATTCATCATGACGTAGATACTGTCGATATCTGTAGAATAGACTCCTCTGATAAGATATATTCTAGTAGAATTGCGTAGTATGCTGTAAAGTCCAAAAACAGCAGAAATTCATGTAAAATTCATAAGGGCAAAAAAAAATAATTTTTTAATATAATTTATATACTTGATTGAAAATTGATATTGATCATTTTAGCTGCAGAGCAAATGAAGAATTCAGACTAGTCCTGCCGTTTTGTACGATGTCAGATGGGGTTAACGATGGTGCTGGGGAAAATGAGTTAGATTCTCATACCTCTTTACATGTTAGAACTGATAATTCTTCTAATCGAGGGGAGGATGAAGCATTGGATCCTGATAGTGAAGCTGCCTTAAATACAAATTATGATAGTAGTGATGGTACCTTACAGGTTTACAGGTTATATTTCTATTTTTGTATATTAATTTGTAGCATGGAGTGCAGTTGAAATATATGTTCCAATCCCTTGTTCTTATAGATGTGAACGTTGTGATAATTATGAAACTATAAACAAAACAGCATTTTGTACACATCAAGAGCAGTGCCTTGTGAGTGGCGATGCAGGTGAAAGTACTGAAGGCATCGAGGGCGCTGAAAATGATATCGATGGAGAGGAAGGACACCGGTCTCATAGAAAAATGTTTGAATGCGATGTCTGTAATATGAAATTTTCTAATGGAGCTAATATGAGGCGACACAAGGTATCTTTATTCGTATTATTTTGTTATTAGTATACGTTTTGTTTTAATAGATAGATAAATAATATAATAATATTATATAGTATTTAATAGATACGCTATTGGGACTCATAATGTTACTTACGGGTCGTTGGAAAGAAGTTGTAAAATTTAGATTCGCCAGACGTTTGACCCGTTTCCGTTATTTAATATATTTTTTAATATCAGTAGAAGGTAGTCACATTGAAGGAGTTTTTAGTAAAGTTTCAAAATTTTAGTTGCGTTCGTTTAGAAATGCGGATTTGAAATATAACTGACTATTGCACTCAGTGACATGTCCCCAAATACAGATTTACAAAAAAAATGGACAAATGATAAAAAAAAATTGCATGCATGATTTGTGGTCGTACGAATCAATTGCATTACTCATCACGTTGAAGTTATACAAATTTTTGTAGCCATAAATATTTAGTCCCTTCAGTCCCTGAAGTTGTATGCCCTGTCGGCTACACTAGCTAAAATAAGTACTAAACAAATTACTTGAAGTGTCAGAAAAAATAAAAACATTGATAAAATAAGAATAAAATAAAAAAAGGTAGAAAGTGTGTGAGCGCGAAAAAATAAATCACAATATTTTTAATTTTTTTCTTAGTGTGCATTTTTAAAAAAGAAATTTAATTTTTCACGTTTGTTAAATGTCCAGTGGGCGAACAACTTCCCAGCGGGTTGAAAATTGATCTGCACTACACAAATGATTTTAGTTCGTTACGTAAAAGATCTCTTTAATTGAATATTACAAGAAGGGCACGAAGGAAAGAAAATAGGTGAGAGAAAACAAACACAACACGAAACGACGAGAAAAATATACAAGTACGAACGAGAATACAAATCGAAAGTTTCATAATCTTCTACGCAAATAAGCCTCAATATCAATGGGACACTCAAAAAGATGCCAACCTTGGACCTTGAGTCTCTTCCCAGGAAACAAGAATCGATTGAATGGAAATAATTTTAATCGAGGATTTTAAGAATGTCGATTCATGCGAATATTAATAATTTCAATCGGCCACCATACAGCTACCACCAATTCAGAAAAGTCTCGTGAAATTATTTTTCAGTTTATTTTTTAATTCGGAACGATATTTACTGATTGAGTTTTCTGAAATATAAGAAACTCAGCTGATAAATATCGTTACGATGGTTCCTATTAAAAGACAAGAAAAATAATTCAACGAAATTCGTCTGAATCGGTGGTTACTGATTGCAACGATTAAATTCATGAGACCGATAAAAAAATCTCTAACTTGATAGACCGCAATTAGCGTGAATTGGCATTCTTCAATTCTACGATTTAAATATTTTTTATTCAATTAGACTCTTTTGCCCTGGGTTTTGATGACATATATAGGAAAAAGTCCAGGAACACCCGTGCCTGGAGTGCCCCATTGGAAGGATCAAAAGAATTGTTAGTTCCGTTATATCCGAGGGTACATTAGCCTCAAAAGACAAACTTACTCGCCAACAACAAAATAAATAACAATAACTTGTTAAGAGTTCACTCTAAATTTAACAAGAATCTTCTATTTAACATAAGATGGTAAAATCCATAGAGTTTCACGGGAGCACAAGTCAGTCTCGATCTCGCTAGGATGTGAACTGTGAAAAAAAGTCACCACTCGCGCTGCAAGAACTACCGCTTGCAGGTGGTGTGAACTTGGAAACTAATAATAATAATAATTCACAACCTTTCAGAATGTTGTTTTCCTAAAGGAAGTAAAGACAAGGGTCGTAAATTATGACTTGTAACATGTTATCTCAAATTCGTATTTTTGTTTTATTTTGGATTTGAATGACTCAAATGACTCAACGCATACCATTGTGTATTTTATTCAAGAAAATATTTTACTTGGCAGAAAGTTATACTGAAATAATTCATAAATATGTTTTCTTTATTTAAGAAAATATTGTGTAGTGAAAAAACAAATCAAAAAAGTTTCTCGCTGTTTCAGAGACTCTCATGATATATGTAAATCATATACTTCCATAGGGATAGCTACATGCATATGAGTGACATTTCTTTGATTTACGATACCGTAAAAAATTGATTAAATGCCTTATCTGTTACAAAACACTACCCGAATAGCAAGATTGATGACATTTAGAATGTTTTTAAAACTTGAGGTCTTTTTTTTAATTGTGAAATTAAACGAACTTTATTTTTCAAGTTCTTCAACAATTTGTCTTGAGGTGAATGTACAGTTGTAATTTCCTGAACTAAAATTTCAGGTGAAATATTTTTCAGATGTCGTTCTTGGAGTTGGATACTCCTCGTACTTGCATCAATAGGGTCATCCACAAAAATTTTGTTTGCCTTATAGTTGAGTTTTTTCTAAACCTTGACTCCCAAAGAATTAAAATGTGAAATTAAAACTTAATTTCGTTTATTTAATCATTAATGATAATTTATTAAAAAGTGATAAAATATCCACCGTAAATGTTGATTTATGAAAGAAATCATGTGGCGCCCTCACCACTCGAAACACGTGGTGTGACGTCACTCGCCATCAGAACCGAAGAAAATACATGGTTTGTTCGAATAATTTGCCAAAAGTGAGTACACTTATGATTAGTAATTTCTTTGCGAAGTGCTCTAGATGCTGAGACTGGAGGAGTGGAAGCGAAAAAGTATAAGTTTATTCAAACCGTATTAAATATTCAAACCGGTGTATTGTAAAATCGAATTTAAGGTTAGTTATTTGGTCAAGATTATAATATCGTATTTATTTCAGTTTAAATAAAAGAAATAGGAAGGAAACGAAATTATCGACTATAGATGTTGACGATGTTGACATAAAGTGAGCTTTAACCCCAAACTTCAATGCTTTGATTTTGCACTTAATAAAATATAAGAATTGAGTATATGTTCTGTCGTCCGACCGAGGACGATAACCGCAACCCGAGGACGCGTTCGGCAGCTTTGTCATAGGTTCCTTGGGGATCGAACCGAAGGCCCTATGACAAAGCTACCGAACGCGTCCTCGGGTTGCGGATAGAGGGTCCCTGTACCAAGGGTTTCTGCTGAATATGATTACAATGATTAATAAGCAGTCGCAACCAATTGTGCAGGGATGGTCTCGAAGGAATAACCCCTAAGTGAAGGCATTACAACCGTGCCAAAAACACGGCTCGTGGGAACAACAATGACAACACCAAACATAGTTGTAGTAAGTGCGGTTCAAAACAATCGAACGCGCAGGGCTCCCGACAATGGGTCGGACAACAATGCCGACTACCCTAGAGTTGGGGGAGCCAATCAAGACGGAGTCAATGCGATGGACCCGCGGAATCTCAATACTTTTGGGTGGACGGATCGACTTAATGACGACCTGCTAGAGTGCTACGATAGCAGTATGGCCCTCGATCGAGAAGGTTGCATGGCTCGACTGCAGCTTCTGTGGCTATTTAAGCGGAGCGCCTACTTTACCGCAGCAAGAACAAGCCGGCAACAGAGAAAGAGAGGCGACACTGAGACCAACTGCGAACAGGCATCCAATAGACGAAGAACGATGCTTCGGGACTCGGACAAACATCAACATTCAGGTTTCTCCCAAGCTCAAAGATCTGACTGAACTGGATGATGAGCTTCATGGAGATTTTCCGAAGAATCCGACCTCTGGACTATCAATTGTGGTGTGTACAATGCAGCGAGAACTTTGGCAGATGCAAACCGTATAACAAAACCAACGGTTGATCATAAGACCTAAAGACGAAAACATCAACTCAGCACAAAGATAGGCTGGGCAAAACAGTACGCGTTCCTCATTCAGTGTGTGATTGACTACATAACATCTGGCAGGACTTTCACTGCCAGGTTCGAAAGTTCGCACGTGAACTGCGGATCCGTCATCACACAATCAACAAGTCAAAGCTACTGACCATCAGGCAGCATAGTGTTGACAGAAAACGAGTACCATCTAACGATAGGAGACGTCTAGAGCGGAGGGAGAGGTGGGTCAAAGAAAATCAACAGCTTTTGTCTGGCCTATCTCGATTCTTCCAAGACCCTCCAGTTACTGCCGACCATCCTCACAAACCAGAGGAGGTCGAAGCATTTTGAAGAGAAGTCTACGAGGTCCAACATCCACTTCAAGAAGACTCAAAGAACATAAATAGATTCAAGGAGCTGCGCAATGCCCTCATAACAGCTGAGGAGGAATGCCCACCTATAACTACCGAGGAGGTGAAAAACGTATTGAGAGGCATGAAGAACTATTCCGCTCTGGATCCAGATGGTATCAAGACTACTGCCGAAGACGGGCTACTTAGCGGACCCTAAGAATTACGGGCCAATAACTTCGCTGAACACACTGTATAAGATCTTTACAGCTACCCTAAATGATAGGATTGTTCGGACAATTGAACCCGTGTGTCGAGAGATGTATGAACAACGCGACTGAAAGAAAGGCGTAGCAGGATTTCGGGAGAACCTGCTCATCGATATATGTGTCTGTAAAAACACAGCATCCTATCAGTGATTTCTGTTGATGACCTGGATTGATTACCGGCCAGCTTTCGCTTCAAGCTCCCATAGGCTTATCATCTGTCTGTTTGAAAGCTTAAAGGTTCATCCACACATCGTGAGGTGCATAGAGAGATTAATGCCGCCTTGGAAAATCAGATTTACCATCTTATCTGGAAAACATCGTGTGATCACTAACAGTATCACCTTCCAGAGAGGTGTGTTCCAGGGCGACACCATGAGCCCTCTCCTCTTTTGCCTCACATTATTTCCACTATCTTTCGAACTTCGCCATTCCGAAGGGTACCTCTGTGGCAAACCTGGAGATCGAAAGCATAAGGTCACTCATGTATTTTACATGGATGTTCTCAAGATCTATGCTAGAAATCAAAAGAAACTACATCTGGCTCTAGACATTGTCAAGGAGTACACTCAAGAGATTGGAATGGAGTTCGGCTTAGAGAAATGCGCCAAGGTTAATCTGAAGAAAGGAAAACTTAATGGCATCCCCGAAGACCCTGAGCTCGTCGACAGAAGCGCTATACGATACCTTAGCGCTGGAGTGACCTCCACATACCTGGGCGTGCCACAGAGCCGCGTTCAGGACGTGATATTTATAAAGGATACTCTCTGAAGCCGATACAAACGTCTCATCCGGCAGATTTCGTCTTCCGAACTGTCGGCTAAGAACAAAGTATTTACAGCGAACATGCTTACTGTCCCGGTAGTGCTCCATTCATTTGGAATGGTTCCATGGACTAAGGACGAGCTCAGATCCCTTGATATCGGGACGCGAAAGGTTTTGCACATGAACAAAAGCATGCACCTTAAGTCTTCTGTTCCGCGACTTTACATCTTACGCCGCCTAGGTGGTCGCGGAATACTGAATCTTGAATGTCTTCACAACAGGATTATTCTGGGTACAGCACATATAGTTGCAAATGGACATGATCCTCTTTTCAAAATGGTCAGGAAACATGAAGAAGCGGGCAAAGGGGTTTTTCTGTACAAAGCAGCGGAGGAGGCTGCTGAGACACTCGGCCTTGATTTAAATACCAGGTGTGAGGAAAATGCATCAAATCTTATCCATCTTGAATACCCACTCCTGAAGGCCCGGATTAAGAAAGCACAGGAGAAACACTTCCGCGAACAGCTCCTCGACAAGAGGAGGCACGGCATCTTCCACAGAAATGTGGAGGATCAGTCGATGTCGTATGAGCTAACGTATGCTTTCCTTAAATCATCCGGATTGAAGTCGGGCATGGAGGGTTTCATTTTGGCATGTCAAGACGGTTTCATTTCCACTCTAGCAAACCGTCGCCACATTGTGATCTAAGACATTCCCAATGATATTTGCATCGCGTGCCATGCACACCAGGAGCATCTAGGACACATACTGTCTAGTTGTCCAACTCATGCGGGAACGACCTACATCCAAAGGCACAATGCGGCACTAAGAGTGCTTTATTATCATCTCTGTCACTCTTACGGCATTAGCCCAAATACCTTTCCGCTAAACGCTCCTAAAGAAGTAGAGTCAATTGTCGAAAATGAGAAGTGCTGCATATACTAGAACTTTATATTCTCGAAAATTGTTTCTGTTGCGCACTCGATGCTTAACATTGTTCTCCTTGACTTCGACAAACGAAGCATGTTCGTTATCGAATTTTCGGCACTAGCTGACAAAAACGCCGTAGCCAAGTAGAAAGAAAAGAGAGGTATAAAGACCTTATAAGATATTTGCGATGGTTATACCCAGAATATTCTGTTAAGCTAACCGTCTTGATCATCGGCGCTCTTGGAGGTGCCAAGGTTTCACTTGGTTATAGCCTAAAAAACATCCCCACATGTTAACAAAATACTGAGATGCTTGTGGCGAAAATGCAGAAGGCGGTCGTCCTTGAGCCGGTTCTTGGCCTCAGGGTGCACGAGACTTTTGCCGGATCATCGTATTGAATTCGTCGCAGACTGGAACCACCTATCTCACGGTCGTGAGACGTGGTTGCTTAACTATATATATATAGATGT
>CAKNXH010002266.1:85880-115193 GCA_932178445.1 Andricus quercusramuli | reverse complement strand
TATATATATATATATATATATATATATATATATATATAATTTAAAAAAAAGTTAAACAACCACCGCAGGGTACCACTAAGAGCAACTGCCATCTAAAAAGAAAATGTCAATAGCCCCCAGTAAAACCGCGGTAAAATACACCTATACACCTATGGCCACGTCTCACATCCGTGAGATGGGTGTTCACAGGGCACGTCGAAATCACAACGACAGGCCGGCGAAACCCTCGTGTGTCTTGAGGACACGAACCGACCCAAGGATGACAGCTTTCTGCATCCATCTCGCAAGTGCCTTGGCATATTTTTGGCACGCGCATATGGCTTTAAGGTTACGAACCAGTGATAATTTAGCACCTCCGAGAGCACCTATCACAAGGACAATTACTCGTACCGAATATTTTGGGTACATTCGTTGCAGCTCTCTTTTAAGGTCTTGATACCTCTCCTCTTTTTCTTTCTCCTTTGCAGTGATGTATTGGGACGGAGCCGAGAATGCGATCACGAATATCGTTCGTTTCGCGAAGTCTTGGAGAACAATGTCAGGCCTCGAGTGCGCAACGGATACTGCTGCCCGAAAATCGTAGTTCCAGAAAATCTGGCACTTCTCGTTTCGGACAATTGACTCTATATCCTTCGGAGCGTTCGGCAGGGCAGGGTCGCGACCAACGCCATAAGAGCGACAAAGGTGGTAATAAAGTACTCTTAGGGCCGCATTATGTCTATAAATATACGTTGTTCCTGCGTGGGTCGGACACCCCGATAGTATGTGTTCTAGGTACTCAACGTGTGCATGACACGCTCTGCACCTATCACTGGGAACTTCTTGACACAAAATGCGGGCGCGGTATGCTAAGGTGGAGATTACACCCTCCTGTAATGCGAAAATGAAGCCCTCTGTACCTGAATTGAGGCCTGATGATTTGAGGAAAGCAAAAGTTTGCTCTTTTGACCAGGACTGTTTTTCTACATTTCTGTGAAAGTTTCCGTGCATATGCTTGTCGAGTAGCTCTTGGTGAAATTTTCTAACCTCTGCTTTCTTTACTTCGGCTTTTAGACGTGAAGCATCTACATGGAGTAATGCACTTTCCTCACTTCTGATGTTGAAATTCAGGCCAAGGGCCTCGGCAGCCTGCTCCGCGGCTTTGTAAAGGAATGCTCCTTCGCCAATCATCTCGTGGTTTCTGACCATCTTTAGGAGAGGATCTCTGCCATTCGCAACTATGTAAGCTGTACTTAAAACAATTCGGTTCTGAAGACATAGGAGATTCAGAAGTCCGCGTCCGCCTTGACGGCGTGAAATGTATAACCGCGGAACTGACGAATTGATATGCAAGCTTTTATGCATATGCATGATCTTACGCGTGGTGACATCAAGGGCCTTAAGCTAGTTCTGCGTCCATTGAACCACCCCAAACGAGTAGAGTAGAACCGGGACGGCAAGCATGTTAGTCGCAGATACCTTGTTCAACGCCGACAGATTGGAAGACCAAATCTGTCTAAGAAGATGCTTGTATCTGCTTCGAAGAGACTCCTTCACTGATGTTACGTCCTGAATGCGGCTTTGAGGCACGCCCAGGTATGTATAGATTTCTCCAGTGTTAAGATGTCTAATAACACTTATATCTACAAGCTCAGGGTCCTTGGGAACGCCAGTAATCTTTCCTTTCTTCAAATGAATTTTGGCACACTTGTCCAAACCAAAGTCCATCCCAATCTCTCCTGTGTAGTTCTTGACGATATTTATAGCAGTTTGAAGCTTGCTTTTAACAGCGGCGTAGATCTTCAGGTCATCCATATAAAACACATGAGTCACCTTATGCTCACGCTGATTAGTGTCGCCACAGAGGTATCCAGGAGAATTTCGTAGTGCGAGAGATAGAGGCAGAAGTGTGATGCAAAAAAGCAAAGGGCTCATACTATCCCCTTGAAAGACGCCCCTCTGGAAGGTGACCTTGTTCGTCGTCAGACGATGATTCCTAGATGAGATGGTAAATCTAGTTTTCCAAAGAGGCATCAGTCTCTCTATGCATCTCACTATGTGTGGGTTTACCTTCAAGCTTTCCAACAGACAGATGATAAGTCTATGAGAGGATGGATCGAAAGCTTTCCGGTAGTCAATCCAGGCCATTGACAGGACGCGCTGATGGGCGGCAGCGTCTTTACAGACACACCTGTCAATTAGCAGGTTCTCTCGACAGCCTGCTACACATTTTTCGAGCCTCGTTGTTCGTACATCTCTCGCCATACAGGCTCAATTCGTCGAACGATCCTGTTGTTTAGGACAGCTGTAAAGATTTTATACAGTGTGGTTAAACAAGTAATTGGCCTGTAATTCTCTGGTCTGGACAAGTTCCCTTTTTTCGGTAGGAGTATAGTGCATCCTAACACCAGCCACTGCGGAATGGGCGTCTCCGACTTTAAATATGAGGTGAATATGCGGGCCAAATGTTGGTGTATAGAAGTAAACTTCTTCCACCAAAAGTTCTTAATACAATCTGGTCCAGCACCGGAATAGTTCTTCGTGCCTCTAAGTGCTTTTTTCGCCTCTTCGGCAGTGACTGATGGGCTCACCTCCTCAGATTTTATGAGGCTGTCGCAAAACTCCTTGAAGCGGATGATATTGTCAGTATCTTCTTTCAACTCTAGTGTTTTCGGGATCTTGTACACCTCTCACCAAAAGGCCTCTACCTCCTTGGGCTTGGGTGGATTTTTTACAAAAACAGGGGGATCACTGAAGAGGCGTGATGGGTCAGCAAGAAACTGTTGATTCTCCCTGTTCTATCTGTCCCTCTTCTGTATCCTCTTCCTTGCGTCAGATAACAGCCTTATTTTGTCAACAATATGCTGCTTGATTGTCAGCAGCTTTGACTTGTTCAGTGTGTGATTCAAGGTCCTCAGTTCTTGGGCGAACTTTCGAACCCTTTCCGTGAACGGTCTACCAGATGTTATGTAGTCAATCACACATTGAACACGGGACACATTCTGTCTTGCCCATCCAATTTTCATGTTCAGTTGATGCAAGCGTCGTCTGGTCTTCTGATCCATCGTCGGTTTCAGCCTTCGATTTGAATCAGCCAAAGCTCTCGCAGCATCATAAACTGAGCAATTGATGGTCCAGAGGTCGGACTCTTGCGAGATATCTCCACGAAGGGAGGCATCCATTTCAGCCAGATATTGGGGCTTAAGAGGAACTTGCATGTTGATATTCCTCCTTGTACTGAAATTGCGATCGTCTTCCAGAAGGTGCCTGCTTTCTGCGGTTGGTCTTAATGTCGTTTCATCTTCGTCTGCAGCTTGTTCAAGCAGCGGTTGAGGAAGCGCTCCGCGTACATATCCGTTTTTCCGGAGGTAGTCGGCTTGATTTCGCAAAGACTGATGCGAAACGTATTGAAGCTCTGGGTGTTTCTGGCACCACAGAGTATGCATACGCGCCATAAAGCCTCCGCGAACAGGGATAATACTGGCATCGTAGCAGTCTAGCACGTCATTCGTAAGTTGATCCGTCCACTGAATGTGGGCGTTTCGCCGGTTCGTCGTCGTGTTTCCATCTAAATTATTTTCAGCACCCCGAACTCTAGGATGATCGGCATTGTTTGCCGATCCATTGTCGGGTGCTCTGCGCGTTCGATCGTTTTGAACCGCATCTACAACATTCTGGTGATTTGTTGGTTTCATTGTTGTTCACACGAGCAGCTAGGGAAAGGGTTTGATCCTTGTAGAGCCCCGCGTGCAAGGATAAGGCTGATACTCTGAGACGTCGCCTGGTATCCCAGAGTCACCGTTAAAGACACCTCACCCAGGTGCCATGCAGCTTTCGGCACGGTTCTCACACTTTCGCTTATGGGTTATTCCTTCGGGACCATCCCTGGGCAATTGTCCGCGACTGCTTATTAATTATTGTAACCATATTCAGCAGAAACCCTTGGTACGGGGACCCTCTATCCGCAACCCGAGGACGCGTTCGGTGGCTTTGTCATAAGCCCTTCGGTTCTATTCCAAGGGAATCGAAAATATATATATATATATATATATATATATATCCCTTGTGTTGCCACCCGGGTACCCATCGGCATACGTTTTGTTAAATATCTTTTTTTCTAATAATGATAGGCTGAATGCTTCTCGAATCTACATGATTGAATCGATTCTCTATCGAAATTGGCATTACACATTTTTTTAATAAAGTTGATAAAGTTTTTTATAATAATATATAAAGTAAATATGGATCATTTTATAAATAATAACAAAATATATATATTTATTTTCGGACGGCAGAGCATTACTATTTTGGAAACCAATCCTCGTCTGCACTGCCCGTTGAATCAACATTTTCGTCATCTTCTTCGCCTAACAATCTAAAAAAACATAATAGTACATTGCGTAACTAGTGTGAACTGACGGCCTTTTTGAAACGAGCGGAATGTTTTCGTATCGGTACTTCACACATTTAGTCAGGCACTTTTGATTACTACGTCGTCTGAATACATGCATGTTCTTTTACTTGATATACATCAACAGGTGGTTGATGGTTGAACATACATGTTTTATCGATTATTTTAAGTTAATCACCAAGGGCTTACTCATAATCCATATATTTGCATTCATCATTTGAAATTTTTGTTGTGTAAATGAGTAAGAGTATGAATATGAATACATTCGCATGATAGTAAATATAATTGTAATTATTTTATAGTGGCAGAATCTGCAATTACATTCTGTTATTGACTGAGCATATGTTGAGTTATCGGTACTCTCTTGAATTCTTATCCCTCCATGATAACACACTTATGTATCTTGTGACTTCTATCTTACCGGCCATAGCACATTTACCATAGTTAGATTTGAACTCGGAGAGAATCGGTAATGATTTTGCTTGTAGTTGTTGATGTTAGCCTGAAATATGTGGGGTAAGGTAGGTTGCGCATAGTTAGGCGTTACATCAAATTTGATCAAATTTCGGGATGTAACAGCCACCGAGGCTCAGACGAGGCAGTTTGATAATGATAATAACCCTATCATACACTTGGCTGCAGCCCAGGCCGTTGATGATGGTGTAATAACCAGGCTTTGCCCAATACGTGAAATTAGGCACATTACTCTTATCAGATCACTTGATTCGATTATAAAAATGCGTCCATGACTGATGATATACACCGGGACGGCTCCGTGCAGGCATTCAAAAATGCAACTCTAACAGAAAATGCTGTAGACATATTGGGCTGTAACCATCTTAAGCCTGAGACCAAAATGAGCTTCCTCATATAATAATAATGAATGTTTTTAAGTATAATTTCGCGCTTTTGTAGTAGACACGCACCAATTTTTGTTTCCTTGTAGTTTTCCGGTTGATACTCTCCCACGGTATTTTTGTTGAGGTGATTGACTAAAACTTGCTAACGTTAACCAAAACATCCTCAGGATGCACAGTTGATGCTCCACTTCTTACCGTTTGTCGCAGATGTTCTTATTGGTCAGTTTTTTCATTTGTGAACTCTACCCAACCATTTCGCATCTCACCATCACCAACGTCCCGCATGTTGTGACCCTTAGTGGTAGCTCCAGGGGCGCCCCGACGATCTTCGGGAAGCAACAAGCGCTTCACAGTACATTTCGTGACTGGTGTGGACTGACGGCCTTTTTGACACGAGCGCAATGTTTTTGTAACAAGTTAAAACAAAGCCGTCAGTTCACAGGAGTCACGAACGATACATTTCAGAACAAAATTATAAATGGCGCGATTTCATTGTCTCCATGGAAAGACGCAAAGTCACGTTTTAAGTCAGTGAAGGTACGCACGACCTCTGCTGCATTTTTGTTCTAACGAGCGTGAATGAGATAACAAAGTATAATGTGTGAGCCGATAGGAACATGATGCACTCTTCGTTAGAAACATCGACTCACCAATCGGCTCTGAATTTCTCTTTCTATCTTTGTCAGACATGATCTCTGTCTAGCGTTACGAAAATACATTGGGCTTACTGAACCCTGTCTTGTAACTCATCCAACGCACCGGCAGACAGCTCTCAAAACGCGTACTTTTGCGTTTGTCTGTGGAGGCATGAAAACACGCCATTTTTTTGATTGCGTTCTGAAATGGTATATTGTGTCATGAGACGGGAACCACATCTTTGACGCGACGAGGCCGTCAAAGGGTTCCCGTCGAATGACACACGATATTTTATTTAAAATCGGCCTACCACGTGACATGCACTCAAATTTTGAAAATAAGATCAGAAAAAGCGTAGAAAATACGTAACCTGATTGAAGTTTTGGGCGAAGGGGGGTGCGGGGTCTAGGGCGCAGCCCTGGTGGGGGTGCAGGGGGCAAAGCCTGGGGGGGGGGAGCCCCTCGACTTAAAAAAAAACAATTCTTCATGAAGAATGATCAAACTAATGATTATTATGAGGTTACAAAAGCAATTCGCCACTCGGGGAGTTTGTGCACTACGCACCGTACCAAAAACATCGACTCCCCATATTTCACGTGCCACAGTGAAAAAGGAGAGGGAATGCCATCATTTGACATGCGCAAGTTGTCGATTTCAGCGTATTCCCGTCCGGCGGACGAGAAAAACCCCCACCCAGAATCGTGCAGTTCCCGCTCCGAGATTAGGACGGGAATACGCGAAAATAGTCCGATTTTGAATAAAACTATTTATAAGACTGTCCATGTTTTCTATGGGGCTTGGTGTTCCTCTTAGTCCCCTTCCTCTTCGCTCTTTGCCTATCTGACATGGGATGCCTGGTCAGTAGCATCGTTATAGCTATCATAGCCGTCAAAGTCACGAAAGAAAATCTCAAGCCCTATCGCGACGCCAACCCGAGAACACCCTCGGCAGGTGTTGAGCACGCAAGATGTTCTGAAGATCTTGAACACTTAGAAGTGAGTAGGATACTGGCAGCAGCTCAGAAAGTGGTTTTATCAAACACCTGTTGCATTGTAAGAAACTTCTCAGACCATAACGAAGCAGGTGATTAAAAACCTGTGGAGTGGCAGATGTTAGCTCTAAGAAAGCATCCAGAGGCGACTAATGTTGCCTTCAACGCTCGCGGCCAATGGGTAAGGACAACAGAGGTGAAAGACGAACTCTGAACTACAGGATACTCCTAATTTGGTGCCTATTACAACGTCGAAGCAAAAGATTTGAAGCATCGTATTAACCACTGGAAGTTTTTTATGCACTTGTACCGAGGTTCTGGTGGTTCGCATTCCACCTTAAGCTGTAGGTCCCCTCATCATGCACTTGGCTGCAACCCAGTCCGTGGATGGTGGTGTAAAGAATCATGCTTTGTCCAATATGTTAAATTAGGCATACTGTTCTTATCAGATCACCTGATTGTATTATGAAAATACGTGCGTGACTGATGATATGTACCGGGACAGTCCCGTTCAAGCCATTTAAAAAAATCCAACTCTAACACAAAATACCTTCGACATATTGGGCTGTATCCATCTAAAGCGTGAGGGAGAATATAGCTCCTGAGTTTTGTCACAATAAATGTTTCGGGACTTATTCATCACATAAATTCATTGTTGATTATATTTTTATTTAATTTTTTTTTATTCCAATAAAAGAGGAACTCAAAAATACATGTAGATAGTGAAACTTTCAAAATAAAGGCCATTGGTACTTCGTATAAAATGTTTTAACTTCTTAGGAAAATTTTGTATTGCGTATGCTGGCATTTGTTCAGGTTTGCATACAAATTTTTAAATCTTGGCTCTGGATGTCGATGCACATTTTTTTCCACGTAGTTGAAAATTTTTCTACCTCCTATGGTGGTTGTACGCCAAGATTTCGTATAATTTAAAAAATGTTCGTTCTAAAAATTTGATAGCAGGCATTCAGTAATTGTAAAAATCTATACAATTATAAATTTTTACTATTGTGCAGCCTCAGGTGCTATAGAAACCCTTTGCGTACCCTAATGTGCGATAGGAGTGTATTGAGCTCCTTTGAAACCCGGAAGTAGTAAAGTTACAACTTTAGACAGACCTCCCTATTTCTCATACTTTCCGCTCTGTCCTTCCGCCTCACCTCATTCATGTATATCACTGTAGATAGAATGATGTAAGATGTGCGTTACTCCCGTCACTCAGTCCTCTGCCCGTTATAGATTCAACATAATATCGGCGAAGAATCATTTCCTGTATTATGATGACTTCATATTTGTATTTTTTATTTCTTTTACTTTAATTATTTTCTTACAAGCTATTGTAATAACTTATAACAATAAATGATAAAGTGTTGATAATAATAAAAACAAATAAGAATTCTAGTTCTTACATTACAGAATTTATTATTTTTGAAAAAATCTATATATAAAAGATCAAATCAAATTGATTAAATTCTTCATTATAATATTAAATAAAATGGTCATAATAATTAAAATAAGTAGCGACTTCCCTTTTAACATTAAGAACTTGCGAAAATTACAAGCAGGTATGCAGTGTATAATGAAAAATATTACTTCAACGCTAAATTTACAATTGATGAATAAAGGCAACGCTTCAGTCAAAATAAAGTAAATATTAGTTTCTATGTTGTAGTTATTTTGGATGTCTAAAGTGCGCTAGAATTCGGAAAGGACGTCGAAAATATGCTGAAGTGACAGAAAATGCTCTGAAAGAGCATTATTGGCTGCTAGTGCGTTTTTCATTTGTCTTGTTGAAAATGCTGTTCTCACTGGGTTAAAATTTTCAATTGATTAATGAAAAAAGATGCACGCGAATATTGCGTAAAAAGTAGAAAATTGTTGTTGCATACCTGCCCGTATGTGTTTTGCTTAATGCTCACGAAAAATGACTTTTCGTCAAAAATAGCCTCTAGTGAGAGAGACGTACCAACATGAGGTGAAGTTTAATAATAAGTATTCATTGGGTGCCATAAAAGAGGATTATAAAAATTTAAATGGTAAGTGCGACAATTTTTTTTAAATACAAAATTTCCCGTTTATGTTCTTTATTGTATTTTCATTTTTAACACGGAAAAAAGTGGACTGTCTTACAGAATATTTTGGTTCAAATTATGTAAACCGATTCGTTGTGAAGGGTTCCTGGAACCGAAAACAAATTTCCTTGACAAAGAATGTAGAAAATTGATATTCTAAATATGGAAGAAATTGATGTTTTATACAAACTGTTTCGTTGCCGGTGCAATCTCAATTGATGACTATTAGGATATTTTTGAAAATTCATTTATCGTGATTGTCTGACGTTTGGCACCAATGGTTTGTCATTTTACACCAATAAAATTTTCATATATTTAAAAAACGGAATATCCATGTTATAAAATGTGAAACTGTTTGAAATAGTAATAAAATTCTGTATTTCAGCTGTGTTTTGTCAATGATTGAATTTATTTTTTTACGTTTATGTTATTTTTGAAGTGCACTAACGTGCAAAAGTTGATTTTTCATGGCTGTATAAAAACACAGAAAGTGGCCAATTTCAGGTCGGCAGTCTATAACTGATAAAAGTAGGGCAGCGAGAAAAAAGATTGAAAATTTATCCTAACTTTTAATTCACGGTTTCAAAGTTGGCTAAAGTGTATTTAGTTTGGCTGAAATGATTTAGCCTGAGCGCGCTATCTACCCGAAGAAACAGGCAGTACCAAGCAATGACAATACATGCCCACTCACATCTTGCAATATTGATCCAGCGTTGATGTTCAATAATCACGACTTTTCCTTTTCCAGTCCATTGATGTTTTCTATCGAACTTTTTCTCGATGAGGAGGCAATCAGAAATGTTCTGTGTGGCAGGTGCGAAACGCTGATTTCCATCGTTTGTGAAGTTCGCATCACTCACTGTCGCACAGTGGTTTGAAACATAAATTTACTGTTCATCATCGCCCGGAAATCGTATTTCTCAACCGATTTTAATTCTTTTTTTTTTTTAGAAATGCTCAAATTAAGTTTTTGAGAAAACTATGGTTCGCTGTTTGTAAATTTGTTGTACGCAGCAGCAGTATTTAAACAAATAAAGTGACAAAATTAGCCCTTTCAGCTTTGTGAATTTTTATCTCCAGTAAAAATACAGAAAGAAATTCACTTTCAGCCGAAGTTATTGTACCTGCACTCAAAGAACAGAATAAATCCTAATAACATTTTTATTATTATTATTATTATTATTATACCATTAAGCCTTTTCCCTTCCGGGGTAGGCGTGACTTGTTCGGTTGGAAGGTAGTGAAATAGGTATATAGGTATATGGTATATATAGGTATATATCGGTATATGGGTAAAGGGTGGATGGGTATGTAGGTGTTATGTATAGATGTTTTAGATTGATCTGGAGTTCTCGTGTTATTTATATAAATGACACGTTCACTCCGCAACACTGCTCCGACCCAGGTTGCTGATCAATCTCTCTAGCGATCACCCCAAATGAGGAGCCTCACAAAATTATTATGTATGGTTCCCCACTTGGGCCCATTAGAATCCAAGGTCTTTGTTTCAGGCATCATTCACTCTATTGTCACTCTGTTTATAAACTATTTGTCGCCACATATTTCTGTCCTGGCATACTACTCTAGCTTCATTCACGTCCATGCATTTTTTCATGCAGGCTCTTGTATTTCTATGGCCTCTTATGTCTCTTCGTATTAGTGTCTCATTCACAGATTCTAACCATTCTTTCGGCGGTCTACCTCTGGGCATTTTGCCATTTACTTTACCTTTATACACTTGCTTGGTCAGTCGTTCATCTTTCATTCTTTCAAGATGTCCGAACCACCTTAGCTGATTTCTTTCCCATAGGCCAACTAGTGTCTCCCCTGTACCACATTCTTTGAGGATTGTCTCGTTTCGTACTTTGTCCATCAATGTTTTCCCGCATATTATGCGCAGAGGTTTCATGCCGATCGCGTTGATTTTACTCCTGTCCTTTTCTTGACAGGTCCATGTCTCGCTACCGTATAGTACAGTCGGTACGAAAATAGAGTTATGTATGGCCATTTTAGTTTTTTTTGATATGTTTTTATTTGTGAGGATGGACCTTGCTCTACCGATAACCTGCTTACCCTTATTTATGCGCCTATCTAATTCCCCATCTATTTTTCCGTCGTTAGTGAATAGACTACCTAGATATACGTACTTGTCAACTTGTTCTAATTTCTCATCATTTAGGACTATGTTGCATATTGTTTTCTCACTTTTTCCCTCAAACACCATGACTTTCGTTTTATTCACGTTAATTTTGAGGTCCATGTTCTTGCTGCTTGTATTAAGTTTATTCAACATTCTTTGCAAGTCTTCGACTGATTCTGCCATAACAATCTTGTCATCCGCGAAAGCCAACCCACGTACCTTGTCGGTTTCGAGATCTACACGTTTTTCGTCGAAGAGGGCAGTTCTAAGACACTTATCCATGAATTTGATAAATAGCCACGAGGACATAACGCATCCTTGTTTCACGCCTTGCATAATATCGAACCATTCACTCTTTTTCCCATTTACCCTTACACTCGCTTTACTACCTGTATATATTGTTTTTATTGTTTTTATTGCACTTCTTGTCTGTAAATTTTCAATTTTTATTCGTGTTTGTTTCGTTTTCTTTGTTTTCTTTGTTCTCCATCCCCGCCCTAAGTTTATTTTGCAGACTAAAAGGTAATGATCAGAATTGCATTCGGAACCCCTCATGACTCTTGTATCTTTAACTAGTTCTCTTAATCTTTCATCCGCAATAACAAAGTCAATTATGCTGTGGCTATTTCCTTTACGCCAGGTGTACATGTGGATCATTTTATGTCTAAACCACGTATTTGTAATAAATAGGCCCTTTTCTAAGCATAAACTAACTACCTTTTCCCCGTTATAATTTTTTCTTGTTGGATCTCCAAAATTACCTAGCACTCTTTCTGTATCTGTATCCTGACGTTGGACACCGACCCATCCGTTCATATCTCCTAGCAGAATTATTCTTTCACCTTGATCGCAAATACTTATTGTATCATTTAGAGTGTCCCAGAAGGCGTCCTTAACTTCCCTCGAATCGCTATCAACTGGTGCGTAGCACGCTATGATAAATAATCTTCTGATTCCTACCTTCATTCTAGCCCACAGCAATCTGGGTGATACAAAATTATGCTCTATGAGATGATGACTTGCTTTTTCATTCATAATTAAACCGACCCCTTGACTACGATGCGATTCGCTATCTACTCCTGACCATATTTCACAACCGCCTTTCAACACCCCATTTCCTATTTTTCTAAATTCGCAACCCTTTTTCTTTGTCTCAGGTACACAAAGAATATCTAGTTTTCTTACGTGCATAGTTTCTCGTAGTTCTCTTATCTTAAGATCATTCACTCCTCTAGCATTCCAAACACCCAGTCTCCATTCATCGCCCGAAACAAGACCTTTACGTTTACCGTGTGCATGCCTTTGGTCAATCCGAGTTTCAGTCCGTTCTGAGGCTACTTTATTGTTTGTATTATTCATGTTTAGATTGTACTCCCAACTATCACCTGTATGCGCGAGATTTGTTTTGCGAGTCGAAATCATGTCCGAATTAAGCAGTGATTTGTCTTATGGTGGAGTCAAGCTGTAACGTCAGTCCCACCAAAACTTCTGTTACTGGGGGGCGGGGGGATAAGGACATGAGAAAGGAAACCGAGAGTCTCAATAGGTGGGTGATTTATGCTGAGAAACTTTATTATTATAAGCTAACCTAAGTTGGGGGAGCCAATCATGACGAAGTCAATATGATGGGCCGGGAAAATCTCAATACTTTTGAGTGGACTGATCGACTCAGGGACGATCTGCTGGAGTGCTATGATACCAGTATGACCCCTAAACGATAAGGGTACATGGTGCAGGAAACACCCAGATCTCTTGCATTTTTCGTATCAACGAATGCGAAACCGTGCCGAGGAACTCCGGAAAAGGGGTTATATAAGCGGAACACCTACTAAACCATAGCCAGAATAAGCCGGCATTAGAGAAAGAAAGGCGACACTGAGCTTTGACAGATGCAAACCGTAAAACAAAACCAACGGATGATCATAAGACCAAAAGACGAATGCATCACTCAGCACAAAGATAGGCTAGGCAAAGCTGTAAAGTCCCGCATTCAGTGTGTGATTGACTACATAACATCTGGCTGAACTCATCACACACTCAACGAATCACAGCTGCTGACTATCAGGCGGCATATTGTTGACAGAATACGAGTACTATTTAATGCTAGGAGAAGTCTAGAGCGGAGAGAGAGGTGGGTCAGAGAAAATCATCAGTTTTTGTCTGACTCATCTCGACTCTTCCAAAACCCTCCAGTTACTGTCGTCCACCCGCCCACACCAGAGGAGGTCGAGGCATTTTGGAGAGAAGTCTACGAAGTCCAGCCTCCACTGAAAGAAATCTCAAAGAATATAAATAGAATCAAGGAGCTGTGCAGTGCCCTCATAACACCTGAGGAGGAATGCACACCTATCACTGCCGAGGAGGTGAAAAACGTACTAAGAGGCATGAAGAACTATTCTGCTCCAGGACCAGATGGTATCAAGACCTTCTGGTGGAAGAAGTTTCCTTCAACCCACCAGCATCGGGCCCGCATTTTCACCTCACATCTAAAGTCGGAAGAGCCTATTCCGGAGTGTTTGGTGAAAGGGTGCACAGTGCTCCTGCCGAAGATGGGCAACTCAGCTGACTCTAAGAATTACAGGCCAATAACTTGTCTAAACACGCTGTTTAAGATCTTCAGAGCTATCCTGAATGATAGGATTTTTCGGACAATTGAACCCGTGTGGCGAGAGATGTATGAACAACGCGACTGAAAGAAAGGCGTAGCAGGATTTCGGGAGAACCTGCTCATCAATAGATGTGTCTGTAAACACGCAGCATCCGATCAGCGTTACCTGTCGATGGCCTGGAGAGAATAATGCGCCAAGGTCAATTTGAAGAAAGGATAACCCAATGGCATTCCCGAAGATCCTGAGCTCGTTGACAGAAGCGCTATATAACACCTTGGCACCATTCAGGACGTCTCATCTATAAAGGTGCAGATACAAACGCCGATGCAGATACAAACGTCTCATCCAACGGATATGATCTTCCGAACTGTCGGCGAGGAACAAAGTGTCTGCAGCAAACATGCTTGCCGTCCCAATAGTACTCTATTCATTTGGAGTAGTTCCATCGACGAAGGACGTGCTCAGATCCCTCGATATCGGGTCCCGAAAGGTTATGCATATGAACAAAAGCATGCACCTTAAGTTGCGGAATACTAAATTTTGAATGTCTTCACAACAGGATTATTCTGGGTATAGCACATATAGTCGCAAGTGGACAAGACCCTCTCCTTAAAATGGTCAGGAAACACAAAGAAGTGGGCAAAGGAGCGTTTCTGTGCAACACAGCGGAGAAGGCTGCTGAAACACTCGGCCTTGACTTCAATATCAGGGGTGAGCAAAATGCGTCAAATCTTATCCATCTCCAATACTGACTCCTGATGGCCCGGATTAAGAAAGCACAGGAGAAAAACTTCCGCGAACAGGTCCTCGATAAGAGGATGCACGCCAACTTCTACAGAAACGTGAAAGATCAGTTGATGTCGTATGAGCTAACGTATGCTTTCCTTAAATCATCCGGATTGAAGTCGGGCACGGAGGGTTTCATTTTGGCAGGTCAAGAACGTGTCATTTCCACTCTAGCATACCGTCGCACAATGCGGCACTAAGAGTGCTTTATTACTATCTCTGTCACTCTTACGGTATTAGCTCTTGGAGTTGCCAAGGTTTCACTGGTTAATAGCCTGAAAAGCATCCCTGCGTGTCGACAAAATGCTGATATATTTGCAGGAAAAATGCAGAAGGCGGTCGTCCTTGAGTCCCTCCGCGTCCTCAGGGTACACTAGACTTTTGC
Organism: Andricus quercusramuli; assembly: GCA_932178445.1. Taxonomy (NCBI): domain Eukaryota; kingdom Metazoa; phylum Arthropoda; class Insecta; order Hymenoptera; family Cynipidae; genus Andricus; species Andricus quercusramuli. The sequence continues at coordinate 100,324 of CAKNXH010002266.1, read as the reverse complement.
TGGATCATCGTATAAAATTCGCCGCAGACTGTGACCACACATTTCACGGTTGTGAGACAGGGCCATAAGTGTGATTTACCGCGATTCTGCTGAGAGCCAGTGTAATTTTTTAGATGGCACTTACTCTCAGCGGGACCCTGCAGTTGTTGTTTAACCCTTTTTTTAAATTAAATGTGTAGAGAATATAAATAAGAATAACATAACAGACGACCTGCAACCCCTGGGTGTTGCAGACATCACCGAGACTATTTCTTTTGATTGAGCTGGGCATCCTTTGTTTCTGTTCAAAAAATGGGTCAGTTGATCGTGACGTAGGCGAGTCTATGGCTTCCTTGTGCGGAAATGTTTTCCTCTTTGGAACCGAAGGATTTTGGGACATTTATTGTTTCCGTCGAATCGCTTGTAACTTCGTCCTTTTCGTCCTCATCTTCTTTTCCATCGATATCTGTAACATCCTTCTTTTCGTATTTCTTCCCTCCAATAATAAGCTTGTCATAGCTAAGAATGGCTTTTTCCCCATTTTTCTTGGCCTCTTTGAGGAAAGATAGTAACACATTGCGATCATCTCGTACTTGCTTAGAAATATCCACCCAGGCTGAAATTGTGGTTCCAATCAGATTTGTCAGTTTTTTCTGGATTGCATGCTTAAAATTGCAGGAGGGACATCGCACACAGATTAGTCTTGGTTTTGCTGGTTCATTTGTCCGAGTCTTTCGGTTTCTTCCAGAGCATGTTCAGTTGCGGGGAACTTCAATTTCTTGTTGATCAGCTTGATGATACATTTCTCTGGGGTTCCGTCAGGGATATCTCGTATACCGAAAAATAAAAGGTCATTTTTCTTCAAGAGCCTCATCAGCTGCCCAATATCATTTTCCTGCTTGTCGATTATTTTCATGAGCATTTTTTGGTTTGAATCTAATCTCTGGTTTTCGGCTGTCAGCTGATCGAACTTGCTGTGTAACACATTCAATTTACGCATGGTCCTGCATGGACATCCTTTCGTCCTATACGTTTATTTCTGCTGAAGAATTATGGGATCATATACTTAAGATCGTGCAAAGTAATGATACCTACCATTACATATAAATAACGAAATCCTATGTTTACAACGTGTAATTGTTACTGGTATTGCACATGCGTAGCGGGTCATTGATCAATCTCTCAAGCTATCACCGCAGACGAAGAGCTATACAAAGTCATCATACATCAGAGTTCGCACAAAAAATACACAAACTGATGGATAATCGCATAATAATCTTCACATTCCTTATTCCAATCACATCCACTAAGCAAAACTCACCAAGAAGGCCAAGAAAGCTCTGATCACAAATTTCTTGAAAACTATTTTTTTTTTCTCCACACTTTCCTGTCTTGGCATACAACTTTAGTTTCCTTAACGTCCATACATGTTTTCATGCAAAATCTTGTGTTTCTATGGCTCTGTCTATCTTGCCGCTTTATAGTCGCATTCACACATTCTCACCATTCTTTTTTCGGTCTGTTTCTGAGTACGCTGCCATTCTCTTTACCTTAATAAGTTTGCTTCGTCAATCGTTCTCCCTTCATTCTCTCAGTATGACTAAACCATCTAAAAGAAATTTCTTTCACTCTTATCCATTGGTCTTTCACCTAGACCACATTGTTTTAGAATCCTCGCATTACTAACTTTGTCCATTACTGTTTTACTGCATACATTCCGCAGGAGTTGCATGCCAATTGCGTTAGTTTTACTCTTATCCTTTTCTTGATATATCCAGGTATCGCTACCGTACAGCACAGTTGGTGCAAGTACAGAGTTAGATATTACAATTTTAGCTTAATATGTCATATTTTTACTTCTGATAATAGCTTCTACACTGCCGATAACCTTTCTAGCTTCGTTTATACGCCTGAATATCTCTCCAACTCGCTTTCCATCATTAGTAAATAAACTTCAAAGATACACGTAATTATTAACTGTTTCTATTCTTCCTTCGTGTAAAATAATGTTGCATACTGATTTCTCATCCTTTCTTTCGAATACAATCATTTTTGTTTTATTTACATTAAACTTGAGACCCGGTGTCATGTTTCAAACTAATAGGTAATGATTCATTCCACATTGAGAACCTCGCATAACTCTTATGTCCCTTACTAGCCCTATCAGCCTCTCATCCGCTGTCACAAAGTCAGTCATATTGTGGCTTCAACCTCTGCACCAAACATATAATTGTATCATTTTGTTCTGAACCAAGTACAGTAGAGCCTCACTATTTGAACGCGCGATCGCACGCGTTATATGAGTTCCTAGAATTGCTGGTCCCCGCAGTTTCTCAGGGGGCAGGGCGAGAGACGGTTGCAACTCCGCCTCTGAAGAGACGCATGCACTACTACTCAGTCTAGTAGATTGCGCAATATTATGGAAACGGTTCAGGCGGCCCTGACTGTTTACGTTTCGCGGTACGCGCTATATGAACAAGGCTATTTTCAGGCTTTCCCCGAGATCCAAAATACTCATTTCTGCATATAATGTCCTTCTAAGTATTCCGCTTTATTAGTACCGCACTTGAATTCCATCGTTTTGCTCAATTCATAAGTAGCAGTTTTTTTTTGTTTCAACTCCCATTGTTACCAGTATGCATGCACAATCGCATACTGTTTTTGCTGTTTCAATCATATTGTGAGGAAAGAAAGCAGGGTAGATGTACGCTTGAGGATCCCCATGAACTTCCGATTGAGGGAACCTGGGTTGTTTACAAACTGAAGGCTGTCAAAAAGTTAGTATATAAAATACTAAAAGTATCCTAGATATGGCAGTGTGAAATGACGCAATATGTTCCTCAAACTCAAACTGGAGGTCTCTTTGCCTTTTCCTGTGGGAAGGACAAAATGTACGATTTGGATACGTGACTAAGCATGTAAAATAACCACGGTTAACAAAATATAATTCAGATTTCCAGATATCTTAATCGGGGTTACATATTATATCCTGTTCAATGATTTCGTGGATGTGTATCCGCATTGTTTGTATTTGTTTGAACACAACAATGAAATGAATAGAAAGAATTTATTTTCATATTTAGAGTGATGGGGAACAGTATCGAACGAAAGGAAAGTAACAGACTTTACAATGAGAGATCAATTTTACTTTGCTTTATTGTTTACAGTACCGTCGAGGAATATAAGGAAACCTAAGAAATCAGCCATTAAAAACATGTGCTCACTTCTCGTAGGATATCTCCGAAAAAGAAAATATCGATTAATTTCTAAAAAAATCTTCAGAAAAATTAATAACTTCCGCTTCAAATGTTCACTATTTATTGAATTTCGTAAAAATTGTAGATGCGTAGCTTGGTCAAGCGGCCACGGCAGTCTTTTGTCTGCATTTGCTGTGCGTTGAAAAAGGACGGAAGATCGAAAACTGCTCGACTGAGCGTTCTTTGTTTTGAGTACTCTACCTTTTTTTATGATAATTCAAGAACCAGTTAAAGTTGTTACCGTTTTAGGGCTGATTCTGAAGCAGAGATTTCAAGGTTCACTTTGCGTGACTTTTTAAATTTTTACTCAGTTTATATTTATGAAAAATATTTTAACTAGGACTTATTTGACGCGGAATTTAATCTTTTTTTAACGTATTTTTAAAAAGAACATACAGGTACTCTTAAATATTATAAATGTATTACCCGGATTGGCGGATCATCTACAACTGATCCTTGCACCCGATGCACGGATGAGTATTTGCCGAAATTAGCTGGCCAAAAGAAGATTTTTCCAAAATTGTCTGCGGAAAAATTATTTCACGTGAGGTAGTATAACAATGTGGAGACACTTTTTTCTAATTGGTTTACTTCTAGAGGCAAATATACGACTCGAAGCGAAGCGTCCATTTAATGTTGACGCTGGATGTAGTTGAGCACGCATCTCTTCATAGCACAGTTCGGAAGACCATATGCGTTGATTGAGACGTTTGTATCTGCGTCGGAGAGTATCCTTTATAGATGACACGTCCTGAGTGGTGCCAAGGGGTTTTATAGCGCTTATGTCAACGAACTCAGGATCTTCGGGGATGCCATTGAATTTTACCCTCTTCAAATTAACCTTGGCGCATTTCTCTAACCCGAACTCCATTCCAATCTCTTGAGTGTACTCTTTGACAATATCTATAGCTAGATATAGTTTCTCTTGATTTGTAGCATAGATCTTAAGATCATCCATGGAAAATACATGAGTGACCTTATGCTTTCGATTCCCAGGTTTGCCGCAGAGGTACCCTTCGAAATGGCGAAGTGTGAGAAATACTGGCAATAATGTGAGGCAAAAGAGGAGAGGGATCATGGTGTCGCCCTGAAACACACCTCTCTGAAAGTTGACACTGTTAGTGATTACACGATGTTTTCCAGATGTTTTCCAATGCAGCAATAATCTCTCTATACACTTCACGAGGAGTTGAATGTCATAAGGACAACCGCGGGATCTCGCCGGGAGCGGGTGCTATTCTGAAAAATTGCAACCGCCTCCGACACACCCCTCGTGTGTCTTGACTACCCAAGGATGACAGCTTTCTGCATTCATCGCGCAAGTTCCTTAGCATATTTTTGGCACACGGATGTTGCTCTAAGGTTACGAACCAGTGATAGTTCCACACCTTCAAAAGCACCGATCACAAGGACAATTACTTTAACCGAATATTTTGGGTAAAGTCGTTGCAGATCCGTTTTAAGGTCTTGATACCTCTCCTCCTTTTTAGTATGTGTTCTGGTACTCAGGATGTGCATAACGCGCTCTGCACCTATCGCTGAAAATTTCTTGACGTGAAATTTGGCTGTTGTATTTAGATGGAAACAAGACGTCTAACCGGCGAAATGCCCACATTAGGTGGACGAATCAACTCAAGGATGTCTTGCCTTGAAAATGTCACTAGGGGGTTAAAAATCATCAATTTTAAAATTCTAACGCTTATTTTCAATATTGTGATTACTTTCCTAATTGAAAGGTGTACCTGTCGAAATTTTGAATCACTTCAGCTTTTAGCTGAAGTTCAAGCCTTCAAGATGAGCACATTTCCATTGTACTTCTTCTTTATTCCTTTACGTACCCCTCACACACTTACTTAGTGGTGAGAGGGAGAACTACTGTTTAAGGCGAGTTCCAAACCAACAAGAACGTCGGCATCAAGTACTTAGAGAACTTTTTTCTCTAGACGTACCGGCGCCACGACTCTCCGGAGATGAACAACTTCCCTTGCTAGGCTAGTGTTCACCGCGTTTGTCGCCGAGGCTCTCCCATTGCAATCGAATCCGCAGGCGGATGGAATGGTGGTTCTAAAGCTTATGCCTCAGCCCCTAAAACCATCGTCCCACTTTATTTTTTTTATTTTGATTAAAAATCGTTGCGCTTGATAGCAAAACGCAACCTTCAGTTAATGCTTTAAATTAGTTTTCATTCTGTCATGCAATCAAATTCATCAATTTTTGTGGTGCAATTTTTTATTCCTTGAAAGCTCCAGCTGTTATAGCGTGATAAAAATGCTTCTAATTTTCAGGGAGACGTTTTTCGCACCCATGATGACATGTTTGGCAGAATGTTTCGCCATACAACAGGCATTTGTAAATATTCTAAGGTATAATGGTAAAAATATGTTTGTTCGAGATCTTATCCAAGATGTCACTAAGGGCGAATCAAGTATGCGCCGTAATTGTGGAAAACAATATCTAAACCCGTTTTAACTTGATTAAAAGTTTTAATAAGAGGCATAATCCATGGAAACATTTTTGAAACCATTAATGATTTTATTGAACACCTGAAACTACGTCTGCTCTTATTGTGAATCAAGATTTCCTCAGCCCAGTTATTGAGGCTCACGGGATCATAGTCCTAGTCCTCACGCTCATTTCGCAATGACTCCAGACTCATATAAAGCTTCTGATACAAAACTGATCACAATTTCAAGCACTCAAGAATTTTCTCATTTTGCGCATAATCATATTTCTTCATACGAATATCAGTATATATTTAACCCCTATTTAAAACATTGAAACTAATACTGAATTCGCCGAATAGACGCAGCAACAAGCAACGAGAAATAACAGCGTCATACAAGCATACAAATCATAATGAAACACGACCAAATTTCTGCACAAAATTGAATCTGGAATCCCTAGACATAGGGGTTTCACCTCCCAATTTCTATAAATAAAAAGCTTCATTTTTATTTTTAACGTGAGCCGACATAAACTTAATAAAGTTGAATTCCTTAGATGAAGACCTAATTGTATCAGAGCATAGTACTGTCGAGATAACGGAATTAACACTGGATGGAATTTCCACTTTAGCATAATCATATAATATGATAATAATAATATTATAATATAATCTCCAACGGCGATACCACGCTGAAAACACCAGTTGTCGTTAGATCACTGAAGTGAAGCAGTGTTGGGCGCGGTTAGTACTTGGATGGGTGACCGTTCGAGAATACTGCGTGCTGTTGGCTCTTCGTGGGTGTGTGAGCCCACACTTCTAGTTATTTACTACAAGAAACTATCCACCTAGAAACACTACCCGAATTTTCTCTATAAATTTCTCTATAATTAAAGATGACTTACAAAACTTAATAATCTTAAACTATGAACAACAATATGAAAACACACAACATAAAAGTTTTTAATTTAATTTTTCCATCATAGTTGTATTCGTCTTGTAAATCTGCACACTTTCATCTTCTACTAATTCACCTTAAAATGAACATTTTGAAAGTTATGAATGGTTTTAAATTTCCTCATGTAGTGTTTGGAAAAAAGCAAAGGTGTGTGTGAAACAGTGGATAACTTGCTCGAAAATATGCAGTGATTCGATGAAAGATCTTCAGTTCATTCGCGTACATCAAAATTATACTAAAGTATCGAGCAAAACTTCTGCAGCAGGAAAAATTTCTAAAGCAACTATCACTGCAATTCATCGACATTTTTTGCATCTGAGCCAAGAAATGATTTCTCTCTGCTTCTTTTCCAAATTAGTTTACAACGAAAAGAAGCGTTTAATGGTTTGTTGTTCAAAAGAACACTCCGAAGATCAGAAACACACTCAATCCATTAAGTACGAAAGAAAAAATAACATTGCTATGAAGTCACTAGAGTCCTTTATTGGGCCTGTATGTTATTTCTCATTTTGAAGTTTGAGATTAGAAGATGTTGGAAAATGGGAAACGCTCAAACCTTTTCAGGAAGCAAGAGAGACAATAAAATCATTAAAACGCATAAATGATTGTACTGAACAAGGTGTTGCTTTGGAAACTACTTTTAATAAATCCCTCACAAAGAGTGAAGAAGAGAAGCAACTAATTTTTCAAATCGTAGAGGATCACCATAAACGGTTCTCAGATGCAAAAAAAGACTATTGCAAAGCAATTCAAATTAGATGGAAAAAATGTGGATGTCTAACCTAAGAATTCTCATGAGAGGTATGCTATGAAAAACAATTGAAAATATAACATTCAGCAATCCAAAAAATATTGTTTTTACATGTTTTTATTATTGAATTAACTTAAATAGATAATATATATCGAGTATCATTTAAACCATTAATAACTTTTAAAATATTAATTTTAAGGCAAATAGAAACAGATTAAAATTGTTTATATTTACAAAAGGAATACAACTATGATAATAAATTTGATATACATACTTTTATGTCGTGTATTCTCCATTATTTTGTTTATAGTTCAGGATTAATAAGTTTTATGAATTATCTTATATTATAGAGCAAATCAAGATGAATTCAGATACCTGTATTTAAAATTATTTATCTCTAATAATTTTCTAAATATGTTCAGTTAAGGCTTGAACGCCGTTGAGGGAGCACTAAGTACACTCCGATTTGACTCAAACTTATACAGTGATATTTTTTTAATGATTTGGAACCAAAATATACAAGAGCACCTGCATTTTCTATAATTTGGTGTCTTTTCAACCACCCTAAGCGACACTAACTATTAGAACTCTATACCGGTATAGGGGAGATGCGGCGCGGATAACACATAAATCGATAGCAAGAAAAGTATAATCGATAATGTGATTGTAAAATATGTTGCGCATCTGTATATTATAGAAATAAAGACCTTTTTATATAGCTGTAAGCTAACATTACCTACTTGTGATACAAGTGCATCCTTTAAAAAAGTGAAACGATAAATTTTACAGCAGTTTTATTACATTTAGATCAAAATTTGTTCACCTTTCAACATTGCATTTGCCAACCTTAGCGTCATTTTTTAACAACTTGCGTCCACACGATATGGTTTGAGTCGAAGTGTCGAAATGAGTCGATTTGAAAATTCAAGAAATTAAATAAAGACACCAAGCAACGTTTGTATTCGAGTAATAAAATCTATGTGATTACATACTCAGAATGATAGGAAACCTCATCATTAGGAGGAGTGAGTTTCACCTAAGTGTTAGCATGTGTTATATGGGAGAAAGTGTGTGTTATATATTTTGCGTTGAATCTTTAATGGTCCTTAGACGACAGTCCAATAGTAATTCAATATCTAAATATTACTTTTTAATACTGAGTGATATTTTTGCATATAAATCACAAAATTAAAAAAATTTAAATCGGTTTCTTCATTTTTCAGAGCTGACGTTCATAATGGTAGTTTTTTTCTCGCATCATTTCCTTTAAGTATTGTGGCACAATGATTGTGCTAGTTAAAGACGACCTACAAAATTTAGACGAAATCAGGAGCGAATCCCTCGTAACTCGAGATAATGCGAATTATCATTCAAATTCGGATCTTTGGGATCTCTCTTAAATAGATTTTTGGTTGGAATAGTAATTTATGCACGTCTTTATCATACTATATTTAATCACTTTATATTCAACGAAAATCATTAGACGCGTAGTTATCATATTAATAAATTCAGGATAGTGGAAACAAATGAACTGTTAATTAGCAAGGTTGTGAAGAATAAAAATCACTTTTTTTTAATATGTTGCAGATGAGACATACCGGTGTGAAACCTTACGAGTGTCGCATATGCCAGAAAAGATTTTTTCGTAAGGATCATCTGGCTGAGCATTTTACAACACATTCGAAAACTTTGCCTTATCACTGTCCTATCTGTAATAGAGGCTTTCAAAGACAAATTGCAATGAGAGCTCATTTTCAAAACGAACATGTTGGTCAACATGACATGGTTAAATCCTGCCCTTTATGTCACTACAGAGCTTCCACCATGAAGTGCCTGAGACTACATTTCTTTAATAGGTCAGTATATGTAAGTGATTAAAATTTTTTGATTATATTGCATTAATCGATATAATATGTGTATCATATAAAGACATTATCATTTCTGCTAGATACACTACAGACGGATAGTATCCGACCACTAACCGGTTGACTTATTCAAAGTTAGCCTTGACTTTGAAAGGTGATAGCGTAGTCCAAAATATAGATAAAAATAGTTTTTTAACCCGCTGTAAAGCTTATAAAATTCTGTGTCAAATGAGCCCTAATTGAAGTAATTTGGTCTTGTGGGTAGTGAATTATCACATAAAAAAACAAAAATTAAATTCTGATTTTTAACCTTCCGGCGGGCGCGTGGCCGCACTGCATGCGGCACAACCAGAAATGTTTGAATTTCGGTGGGAAGAAAAGGGGTAAATGCTTTAAGGGCAACATTTAATCCTAGTCCACACTATTTTTGATAGGTTCGCATGCAGAGGAATCGCCAAAAAAATTTCTGTCAGTCGCATTCCGTCTGTAAAAGTCAGCAGTCGAGATCCGCCGCACGGAGTAAAGTGCGCGCCCGTTCTCATGCCTACCTCCACCGCACGTAGTGAGTGTGCGTTTATGTTGAATGTTAAGTGTTTATTGCGGTTCCAATATTTCCAAATAAATTTCTATTTATTCAGGATGTTTTTCTTCGAAATAATCCCTTCACAGATGAGCAAAATGCGCCTTTTGTCTGAATAAATCGATTTTCTGTTCAGCCGCACGGAGTGCGGCGCGTGCCCGCTCGTGTGACTCCAAAAGGCGCGCCCGCTGGAAGGTTAAGAAATTTTATACTTCAACTTCAACTCGCGGCTGGAGTTATGACAATAAATTTATTATTTTGATATTCAACAAAAGTGATCTTTAGAATTTGATTTCCATTTGAGCTATTAAACTGTGAAAAATCTTCACGGTTTTAAGAATTATAATTTTGTATGTTCTCACAAACAAAATTATTATTTCATGAACCATCGAAAGTGACTGATAGTCCAAGAGCTGGTGATATTTTTCGCCAAGTGAGAGATTTTTTCTAGTTCGTGCCGAATATGTCTGGGATATGACCCTTCTTTCGAAACCCGTAAATGCAGACAGCGTTCATAAAACGACCGACCGAAATTCCGGGGATAACACCTTGAAAATAAGTTTAAAAATGAATAATTTTCCTCGAAAGTATGGGTCTGAGCGGTGACCGAGGAACGAGGGAGCAGCCGCGTCAGGGGAAAAGGCTGAGTGAAGGGGATAACGGAGACCACGACTACCGGCAACGTCCCTCGGTCCCCGCTCTGACCCACACTATCTACGAATACTATTCTTTATGTTATTAAAAACGCCAGATCTTATACTATCGCTTGAAAATCAAAGTTTTTTTTATTAATAACACAGGCACACAAAAAAAAAAGAAAGTTGTCTGAACTTTTGACCAGACTATGTTGGTCTTATGTTTTTGGGGTCGCTGAATCAAAATCTGGTGGCCTTTTGGCCCCATCAGGTCAGGATTTTTCTCTAACCTCAAAAAACACCCAAAAATATCCGAAACCGCCCTTTTTGTTAAAAAAAAAATGTAACCCGACCACATTTTTTCAGGTTTTTGGGGTCACTGGATTTAAGTATAATGTTGAATAATCCCTGTTCAGAGCCTCTCTGCTCCTAACCTCAAAACCGTCAAACCTAACCTCAAAACTGCCTCCAGTTAGCCAGAATAAACGATCTTCTAGTTGTGGGGGCAAAATAAGCCCAAACAAAGTTATCTTACGTTTCATGGTCGCTAAGTGTGGATCTGGGGCTTTTTCCTCGGAAAAGTCCATGTCCATCCCTAACCTCAAAACATATCTTCCCAAAATTGCCAGAGTAGTTCGTATTGTAATTCTAATGTGACCAATGGCGAAATTTTCATTTTTTTCAAGTCACTTTGATCCTATCTTTCCTCTTATCCCTCTGTGTCACAACTCACGGAAAACCTAAGAAAAGTCTAACAGAACCTCAAAAGTCACCTTAACTTGCGAGCCTAGCCGATCCGTTAGTATGAAAAGGAGAAACGGCCTCGATGTTTGGGCACATACGACACTATACTCAATAGCCCCTTTTTTTGCTGAAAATGAATTTTCTTTACTTTTTTCGTATGTATTCGGTTTTGATCGGCTTTAATATACTAGTTTTTGGATCATCCTCACACAATACGCACGCCTCACGGCCAAACTGCCTATCCTAAGCTCAAATGGCGCCTTTAAATGCGGAAAAAAGGACTCTTCTGTGAGTTCGACAAGGAGAATAGCCCGAATACTCACAATGGCATGATAGGTCTATGTGTTTGAGGTCGCTGATTCAAAAAATCAATATCAGGAGTATTTTTGACGACAAAAGATCGCGATGTCATTCTAACCCCAAAAAAAGTACCTCACAACTGCGAACGCTTCGAAAAATCAATTCCCTTAATTTTTTTCGTCGATACCGTGTTCTTTTGTCCTCAAATGTTCGGTGAAGAGGGTTTCTCTTCCGCTTCTTTCCTTTTTGAACACACTCTCTTTTCAGGAGCCAACAGTAATCGGCCATCATATTAATATCCCGCATTCCTTGGAATCTACGCTCCACATCTTTGAGGTCTTGGTGAAATCGCTTGCCCTGTTCTTCGCTTCTATCCCCGCAGTTATCCGGAAAATTGTCAATATGGGAATGAAGGGAATATAGTTTTAGGTTCATGAGGCATCCTAATTTACCGAAATTGATGACCATATTAGCAGCAACCTTCTTGTAATCAGCACTCCTTTATTTTCACAAAGACTTTTCTACGACTTCTTTGAAACTCAGCCAAGCAGATTTTTCTAGGTCAGTCCTTTTTGTAACGTATGTTTTGTCCCGCAACATTTTCCGTATCCAAAAAAATTCCTTAGCCAAAACATCCTTCGTATATGACTTCGACAGACTCATTAAATGGTCGACGATTTTGTGGTGTGTCGAATTTGCCACACACGTAGCATAACGAACTACATTTATTAGAGCACTGATGCTCCACTGAAGAAGTTGAAGGTTTTGAAGAAGCCATGATTTACAGAAAACCCCGCACGTTAGGGAACCCGCTCTGACCGGGGTGAGTCAACCGTCCTGGGGGTAATAACCCTCATACCTCCCCAGGAGGTTAGTATGAGGGCTTTCCGACTCTGACGAGGACAATGTCAACTCGTCGTCGCACACACTACAGCATCATTCTCATTCCAGAACGCCCCCTGCAAGGCAGCGCTTTGCTGTTGGCTTCGTTACCCTGGCAAGTTCAAGAGCGAATCATTCTACACATCCCCGAGTGGGGCACTTGTCATTGTTTGATTTACCAGTGCAGCAAGTTGAAACAGTACTTGGATCGTGAATTTGGAATTCCCGATTCAGCAGATCCGAAAAAAAATTAATCCCGTGGTATACCAGGGACCCGTACACATATATCAAACATGGCCCGTGAATTTTCAACCAGACCTTTGCTGCCAAGTTTTTTGCATTGTTTATGCATTGCTTCTTATATCCGACAATTCAATGCGCCTACTGAAGACGTACTGTACGATACGGATACAACTTCCTCAGACGCGTTGGTGATTTTGTAGTAGTAGCTCAAAATTACCTCGTTCATATGATCGAATAGTGCGATGAAGTTGAAAATGCGTTTAAACAGGATGCATTTCCGGAAGAAAAATTTCAGTTATCATAGGTCGGGCGTGAGTGCTACCTGAGAATTCAAAAAAAAGTATCTTCTATCCCTTCGAGCCCAAATATGGATGAAAAACGTAGAAAAGATTCCTTTTTAAGCGAAAAACGGGCTATTCAGGCTATTACAAATTTTCGTTTTGAGGTTAGGATGAAACCCTGACTCGAAGAGCGCAAAGTAACCTCAAATTCGGATTTGGCTACGTCATAAACTTACTAGTGTCGCTTGCGTCCAAACAACGAGGCCGTTTCTCCTTTTCAAACTAACGGATCAGCTAGATAGGATCATGGACTTTTCCGAGAAAAAAGCCCCAGATCCACACTTAGCGACCATGAAACATAAGATAACTTTCTTTGGGCTTATTTTGCGCTTACAACTGGAATATCGTTTATTCTGGCTAACTGGAGGCAGGTTTGAGGTTAGGTTCAACGGTTTTGAGGTTAGGAGCAGAGAGGCTCAGAGCAGGGATTAATTAACATTATACATGAATCCACTGACCCAAAAAGCCTGCAAAAACCTGACCAGATGGGGCCAAACGGCCACCGCATTTCAATTCAGCGACCTCAAAAACTTAAGACCAACATACTTTGGTCAAAAGTTCAGACAACTTTCTTTTTTTTGTGTGCCCGTGTAATTATCGACTCTGGCAGTATGTTATCCCCATGCAATCGGTCTGGCGATTTAATAAAAATAAACTTGGGGCATCAATATTCGTTCCTAAAAGAAAATTGACTCTTATACTATCACTTGAAATTTCCAATTTTTTTACCTGGCTCAGTTGCCCAAACGCCCCAGGCAGGGCGTCTGGCATTTACGAGTTTCGAAAGAAGGGTCATTTCCCAGATAAATTGGCTACAAACTAGGACTTATACTCCCACTTGGCAAGAAACGTCACCAGCTCTTGGACTATGAGCACAATCTGAGTGATGATTTTTGCTTCATTCGGCAGCGTTCCATCCTCTCTGAGGTCGAAATAGAAATCATCAATCCAGCAAACATAAGTATACAATAGTTACATAATTGGTGAATCTTACATAATTGATGAATCACATGTGACTTATCTGTGGCGCAAAATATCACACTTTGCTCCGTAACTCTGTGAAATAAGTTTTGTAACACGAATGTAACCCTGCTACGTAACTGTTAAATAACAGATTGCAAAATATTAACTGGTGAGTCACAGCTGACCCACCTGTAACGCAAAATGTCACATTTTGCTCTGTAACACGCATATAACCATGTTATAACAGTCTTATGGTATATAATTTAAAAAAAAGTTAAACAACCACCGCAGGGTCCCACTGAGAGCAACTGCCATCTGAAAAATGACACTGGCTCCCAGTAGAACCGCGATAAATCACACTTCTGGCCACGTCTCACAACCGTGAGATGGGTGGTTATATATATATATATATATATATATAGTCCTACCGACTGCGCCATTCGGTTTCGGTTTCGATTCCCTTGGAATAGAACCGAAGGGCTTATGACAAAGCCACCGAACGC
>CAKNXH010002266.1:66376-80880 GCA_932178445.1 Andricus quercusramuli | reverse complement strand
TCGTTTCGGACAATTGACTCTATATCCCTTGGAGCGTTCGGCAGGGCAGGGTCGCGACCAACACCGTAAGAGCGACAAAGATGGTAATAAAGTACTCTTAGGGCCGCATTATACTTCGTTCCTGCGTGGGTCGGACACCCCGATAGTATGTGTTCTAGGTACTCAATGTTTGCATGACACGCTCTGCACCTATCACTGGAAACTTCTTGACATAAAATGTGGTCACGGTATGCTAAGGTGGAAATGACACCGTCCTGGTATGCAAAAATGAAACCCTCTGTACCTGAACTGAGTCCTGATGATTTGAGGAAAGCAAAAGATTGCTCCTTCGACAAGGACTATTTTTCTATATTTCTGTAAAAGTTTCCGTGCATATGCTTGTCGAGTAGCTCTTGGTGAAATTGTTCAACCTGTGCTTTCTTTACTTCGGCTTTTAGACGTGAAGCATTTACATGGAGTAACGCACTTTCCTCACTTCTGATGTTAAAATTCAGGCCAAGGGTCTCGGCCGCTTGCTCCGTGGCTTTGTGAAGGAACGCTCCTGCGCCAATCATCTCGTGGTTCCTGACCATCTTTGGGAGAGGATCTCTGCCATTCGCAACGATGTAAGCTGTACTTAGAAAAATTCGGTTATGAAGACACTGGAGATTCAAAAGTCCGCGTCCGCTTTGACGGCGTGAAATGTATAATCGCGGAACTGGCGAATTGATATGCAAGCTTTTGTGCATACGCATGATCTTACGTGTGGTGATATCAAGGGCCTTGAGCTCGTTCTTCGTCCATTGAACCACCCCAAACGAGTAGAGTAGAACCAGGACTTCAACAAGAAGTATTTCGTGACTACCTTTTTCGGCGTGAGATGTAAAGCCGCGGAACAGACGACTTAAGGTGCATGGTTTTGTTCATGGGCATAACTTTTCGGACCCGACTGCCACTCTGAATAAATAGAATACTACCGTTAAGACAAGCATGTTAGTCGCAGATACCTTGTTCAACGCCGACAGATTGGAAGACCAAATCTGTCGAAGAAAATGCTTATATCTGCTTCGGAGAGACTCCTTCACTGATGTTACGTCCTGAATGCGGCTTTGAGGCACGCCCAGGTATGTATAGGTCTCTCCAGTGTTAAGATGTCTAATAACACTTATATCCACAAGCTCAGGGTCCTTGGGAACGCCAGTAATCTTTCCTTTCTTCAGGTGAATTTTGGCAGACTTGTCCAAACCAAAGGCCATCCCAATCTCTCCGGTGTAGTTCTTGATGATATTTATAGCAGTTTGAAGTTTGCTTTTATCAGTGGCATAGATCTTCAGGTCATCCATATAAAATACATAAGTGACCTTATGCTCACGCTGATTAGTGTCGCCATAGAGGTATCCAGGAGAATTTCGTAGTGCGAGAGATAGAGGCAGAAGTGTGATGCAAAAAAGCAAAGGGCTCATACTATCCCCTTGAAAGACGCCCCTCTGGAAGGTGATCTTGTTCGTCGTCAGACGATGATTCCTAGATGAGATGGTAAATCTAGTGTTCCAAAGAGGCATCAATATCTCTAGGCATCTCACTATGTGTGGATGTACCTTCAAGCTTTCCAACAGACAGATGATAAGTCTATGAGAGGTTGAATCGAAAGCTTTCCGGTAGTCAATCCAGGCCATTGACAGGACGCGCTGATGGACAGTAGCGTCTTTACAGAGGCACCTGTCAATCAGCAGGTCTAACACGAGCCACTGCGGAATGGGCGTCTCTGACTTTAAATATGAGGTGAATATGCTGGCGAAATGTTGGTGTCCAGCACCGGAAAAGTTCTTCGTGTCTCTAAGTGCTTTTTTCACCTCTTCGGCAGTGACTGATGGGCACTCCTGCTCAGATTTTATGAGGCTGTCGCAAAACTCTTTGAAGCGGATGATATTGTCAGTATCTTCTTTCAACTCTAGTATTTTCGGGATCTTGTACACCTCTCTCCGAAAAGTCTCTACCTCCTTGGGCTTAGGTGGATTTTTTACAAAAACAGGGGGATCACTGAAGAGGCGTGATGGGTCAGCAAGAAACTGTTGATTCCCCCTGATCCATCTCTCCCTCTTCTGTATCCTCCTCCTTGCGTCAGATAACAGCCTTATTTTGTAAAGAATATGCTGCTCGATTGTCAGCAGCTTTGACTTGTTTAGTGTGTGATTCAAGATCCTTAGTTCTTGCGAGAACTTTCGAACCCTTCCCGTAAACGGTCTACCAGATATTATGTAGTCAATCACACATTGAACACGGGACGCATTCTGTGTTGCCCATCCAATTTTCTTGATCAGTTAATGCAAGCATCTTCTTGTCTTTTGATCCATCGTCGGTTTCAGCCTTCGATTTGAATCAGCCAAAGCTCTCGCAGCACCATAAACTGAGCAATTGATGGTCCAGAGGTCGGACTCTTGCGAGATATCTCCGCGAAGGGAGGCATCCATTTCAGCCATATCTTGGGGCTTAAGAGGAACTTGCATGTTGAAGTTCCTCCTTGTACTGAAATTGCGATCATCTTCCAGAAGGTGCCTGCTTTCTGCGGTTGGTCTTAATGTCGTTTCATCTTTGTCTGCAGCTTGTTCAAGCAGCGGTTAAGGAAGCGTCCCGCGTGCATATCCATTTTTCCGGAGGTATTCGGCTTGATTTATCAAAGACTGATGCGAAACGTGTTGAAGCTGTGGGTGTTTCTGGCACCACAGAGTATGCATACGCGCCATAAAGCCTCCGCGAACAGGAATAATACTGGCGTCGTAGCAGTCTAGCACGTCATTCTTAAGTTGATCCGTCCACTCAATGTGGGCGTTTCGCCGGTTCGTCGTCGTGTTTCCATCTAAATTATTTTCAGCACCCCGAACTCTAGGATGATCGGCATTGGTTGCCGATCCATTGTCGGGGACTCTACGCGTTCGATTGTAACCGCATCTACAACATTTTGGTGGTTTGTTGGTTTCATTGTTGTTCCCACGAGCAGCTAGGGAAAGGGTTCGTCCATCCTTGTAGAGCCCCGCGTGCAAGGATAAGGCTGATACTCTGAGACGTCGCCCGGCATCCCAGAGTCACCGTTAAAGACACCTCACCCATGTGCCATGCAGCTTTCGGCACGGTTCTCACACCTTCGCTTAGGGGTTATTCCTTCGGGACCATCCCTGGACAATTTTCCGCGACTGCTTATTAATTATTGTAACCATATTCAGCAGAAACCCTTGGTACGGGGACCCTCTATCCGCAACCTGAGGACGCGTTCGGTGGCTTTGTCATAAGGCCTTCGGTTCTATTCCAAGGGAATCGAAACCGAAACCGAATTTATATATATATAAATCTGAAAAAATGCACCGGCTCCCAGCGAAATCGCGGTAATATTTCAGCTGTAACAACGTCTCACGACAGTTAGATAGGTGTTAGCAGTCTGCGGCGAATTCAGTACGATGATCTTGCAAAAGGCCATCTATAGAAATCGCTGATAGGACGCTGCGTCTTTACAGACACATTTATCGATGAGCAAGTCCTTCCGACATCCTGCTGAGTTGATGTATTCGTCTTTTGGTCTTCTGGTCAACCGTTGGTTCTGTTTTAAGGTTTGCCTGTTCCAAAGCTCTCGCTGCATTGTACACACCACAACTGATAGTCCAGAGGTCGGATTCTGCGGAAAATTTTTCACGAAGCTCGTCATCCAGTTCAGCCAGATCTTTGGGCTTGGGAGAAACCTGAATGTTGATGTTTCTGCGTGTCCTGAAGCATCTTTCTACCTCTATTGGATGCCTGTTCGAGGTTGTTCTCAGTGTCGCCTCTCATTCCCTGTTGCCGACTTGTTCTAGCTGCGGTTGAGTAGGTGCTCTGCTTATATAATGCCTTTTCCGGAGGTCGTCCAGCAGGTCGTCCCTGAGTCGATCCGTCCACTCAAAAGTAATGAGATTCTGCCGGTCAATCGCATTGACTCTGTCTTGATTCACTCCCCCAACTCTAGGGTAGTCGGCCTTGTTGTCCGACCCGTCGTCGGGAGCCCTGCAACCGCCACCTAAAAAATGTCAATATATATATCCGATCCAAACCCCTCCCCCATCCTTTTCTCTTAATTCCTATTTCTAAGTTTGAGATTAATATATTAAATAAAAAGGGACTCTAAGGACAACCCTGTCTCACTCCCCTTAGTAACCAAAAACTTTCTTCTACTTGCTCTACTACCTCTACCCAGCTTTTAGTATGATGAAAAATTTCCGATACTCCCTTTATTAAGCTCTCCCCTATCCCCGTTTTCATCGTAACTTCTTCTGTACACATTCTTAATTCCTCCACTTCTATCGCCTTCTTGACAACTGCTTTTTTGCTTATGCACTCAAATTCTCTTTTGATTACTCGTATTATCAGTTACATATCCTCGTTTATATTTGTTTCTTCCATTTTTAGACCGATAGTTTCGTGATCTTCTCTATTACCTAGTCGTCCACTATGACATAATCATTTGCCGTTCCCTTTTTTCATCCTGAGCATATGTTCAGTATCTTGTCTTGGGATTCTCTTGCTCACCTCCCCTCCCCCCCGTCCCCCCATTCCCATCTTTACCTCTTCTACTATGAATCCTTCTTTTTTGTTCTGTTATGTCTTTCCTATCCTTTCCTGTTAAACATTCTTTCCTTATTCCTACTTTTCAACTGTACCTACTTTTTATGAGGCTCTTCCTGCTTTTGTAGTCTTTTTTCAAAAATCTGCATCCTTTTTTCAAAATTTTCATAAATTTCTGTCCATTTTATCATCTTCTTTTAAAATTCTGTCATTCATTTCCTAATTTCCTGCTTAATTTTCTCTCCTTCTGCTTGCCTTCTTTCATTCATCTGTATTAGATTTTCTCATCATTTGGCACATCTCTCCTAACGTTATTTTTTTGCCTTCTGTCGGCCCTCCATCTTCCATATTGTCTTGTTCTTTCCTTGTATCTTTCTCCCGCATTCAGTTTTCTGTACATTTTTGGATTTTTTAAGCTGGGTCCTACGTCTACATTATCATCGCGGTCCCGCCTCTCTTCCCCTTCCCTCGTTTCTCTATCTCTATCTACCATATCTCTCTTATTATTAATGATTCCCCTACTAAATCTAAACCCTTCGTCCTCAATCTTTCACTTGCTGGCGTTTTTCTCTTCTTTCCCCTTGCCTTTCTCCTTGTTGTCTCATTTATAAATGTAAAAACACCTCCAGATCTTAATTCCTTTCCTTTTTGCTTTCGCTTTCCCGGTAATTCATCCAACCGATTCCAAGTAACCTCTGTCTGCATCAACTTCCGTATCTTACGTAAACTCTCACGCTACTGCGCTATCATACCCTCCTACTGTACTTTACTTTCATCTGTGATCTTCAAATCTAATATTCTTTAGAACTTTAAATTTTAATGGCAAATAGCGTCGCCTTCCGTTCGCGCCAATGCAGCGAGTATGGTGGATGTACTCGGGAAACTCGAAGTCGACCGTATTTGAGCATCGAAGTGGTGGGACCATGGTTTGTTGGATCATGACTCATCACCCCTACACCACACAATCACTGCTACCTAACACTGTCATGCCGGAAACGGAAGCCCACTCCAATTAAATCAATATAAGTAAATTATTTTACCATCAATTTTACGGAGTGCCCAAACCTACGCGAAAGTGTTTACAGGAGAGTAAAAAAGACATTTTATACAGTCGAATTCGCACTTAAAAGAAAAAACAAGATTGTACTTCCGAACTAATGTATTACTGAATCGATGCCGAAAATGATTGTGAAGAGCCATTCAGTTAAAGTTATAACAAATGAAAAATTATGAAAAAAAGTAATTTAGATACTTTCTCTCCTTTCCTATTTATTAGATTAAAAAAAATGAAAACTCTTTCCAGAGAAATGGTTAAATTGCACACTAGGAAAAGGAATTTTATATTCATGTTGACTCGGACACCTTAAAAAAGTCCCATATTGATAATCCAACTTTTTGGTGTCGATTCAGCAATATGTCAGCTTGCAAGTATAGTGTTGTGTTTCTAAAATTGCGAATTCTATTTTACAGAATGTAAAATTTCTAAAAATGTTGTAAAACCAGTTTTTTATTAATGCTATCAAAAAACGTTTTCGAAAAAATCGTTTTAACATCATGTGAATTCGATTTTTCAAAGAATTTTCTATGCAAAAAAAAGTTTGCGGAAAACTCTCCCTTACCTCGTTAAAAGCTACCACCATTCACGTATAGTCAGCCGGGGCGAATTGATACAGTTTTTCACAAACCATGACATAGGCTTGATGTAGAAAGTTCCTAAATTGCCTCAAATTTTCAGTAGCTGTTAACATGAGTTCTTTGTGGTATAAAAACAAATATTTTACAGATCTTCGTAAAAAGAAAACTTGGTAATAAATGTATTAGGATAACAGGTAGTTGTAGCGTTTCATCTCGTGATAGGGCGAATCGCTACACTCAAAGTTTTCCGACTTATTTAAAACCTCTCAAAATGTTTTCCATGATCATGAACAATTATTACTGTTAAATATGGGTATGATGACCTGTATTTTATTTTTACATTGTTTAGTTATTATCAACTATGTGAATATATAAGTATTAAAAAATTACTGTACTCATATTTTTAACGTTATTCGTCAGTGTAAAATTTTTTTTGAATTTATTTATAATGTATTTCAGTTGTAGCGATTCGCCCCGGAATTTGGTTTTAGAATATTTGTGAATAACTTGTAAACGAGGTCGCAAAAAAACCTAATTGCGAAGGATTATATTCATCTCTGGAAGGGTTCCAACCTTCAATAGTTTCGTTATTTTGGAATTGGTAAGCCCCTCCGTGGACAGTTGGACACCCTATATACAGTGTGTCCACGCCAGGGCTTACCGAAAATTATGCAACCCGTCTTACACGCCAATGCTATTCTTGTGGCCGTGTACAGCGGGTTGCATACTTTTTGGTAAGCCCTGACGTGGACACCCTGTATATATAATATGGTTAAACAACCACCGCTGGGTCCCACTAAGAGCAACTGCCATCTAAAAAATGGCAATAGCCCCCAGTAGAACCGCGGTAAAACATACCTATGGCCACGTCTCACAACCGTGAGATGGGTGGTGATATATATTCATATTTGTATGGGCGATATATGGGCGGTAAAGTAGAGATATTGCTTGTTCTATTGAGCCAAAGATCAGTTTGAAAATATAATTGTTGAGCCTTTGATGATTTAAAAAAATATTGTTATACCGATTTTTTATATGTTTTTAGACATGGTATAGATTTGGATAACCCAGGACCAAATAATTCAACGTCAATATTAAACAGCTGTTCTCCTGGGGAAGCTGTGCCTTCTGCCCCTTTGTCTGATAGCGGTGATAGTACTGGCAATCGATCGGCTGATAATGCAACTCCACCGATGCATTTTCTTACGCCGCACGTTGAAATTTCGATCCCTTATCCAGAACAAGGTATCAACCAACATAATCAGAGTCCTGTTTTATTAAATGGAGACAGTCCATGTAGTCCACAAAGTGCCGACAGTAATAGCAATGTTCCGGGCAGTAGTCATCATCACCGATCTAATAACACCAATGCTGTTCACAGGTCAGTGCAATTTATTGCCTTGCAATGATTTATTCCCTTGCAATGATTTATTCCTTTTAAATAACTTCACACTGTACCGTCTCTCTCTCTCTCCCTCTAGCCAACTTCACTGGTGTTGGTTACAGGGAAGATGAACGCGCTCGGAAGTACAAAATTTCTGAACAGAAATTTTGTAATTAAATTTGTTAATGCAAGTTGGTGAACCTGAATCCGACAACATCGGATTACATTTGGATTTCGCATTGGCTTCAATATATGTGAAACTTTGGAGGATTACTTTGTACGCTTTCCCTCGAGAACCAGAAAATTCAGATTTATATTTGTATTCCAAAGGTTTTCCAGCAATTATGTGATTAATTTTCTTGCCTCTTTGACTAACAACCTTGAACAGACTTTCTACAACATTAATCCAGTCTGATTTTGGGTTAAAGCTGCAAATTGTGCAATTAACTCCAGGAGTAAATTTTTTATGTTAAAAGCCTCTATTGAACGGTGGAATGGAATATCATAAAACACCAATCAATACGTACTGTATCGCAGAAAATGTTTTTTACAATAATACAAAAAACTTTTTTACGTATTGACGGTTTCCTGTACTAAATTCATCTAAAGGTAGAATTTGACTGGAACAAATTCCTGGACCTATTCCTTCATTCTATTAACGTACAAAACTCCAATCCTTACTTATTGCCCTTTACTCTGAGCTTTCAATTTTTTACATTTCTTAGCACTTCTAATGTCTCACTAACTGGTCGTCTGGAGATTTCCAGTCAGCGATTGTCTTCAGAAAAGCCAATTGTGTTTCTAAAACGTTTTGGATCTTTTATGGCTTATTGAATGTTTCATACAATTTTCACACTAGTTTTTTTTGTTACAGAAATATTAGTGGTGGAGATGAAACCATTACTCCATCAATTTCACTTATTCCAATAAAACAAGAACCAAACTGTAATGGCTTAGATGAAAATGGCGCAACCTCCAGTAATCTACCGTTGCAATCCTTAATAAAGGTCTCTCCTCTAAAGTCATTGTTGAGAGATGATCTTCGCAGAAAGTTGTCCAGTAATTGTCATAATAACAATAACAATAATAATTCAGCTTCAAATCTACATTCACGTGGTGAACCTCCGTCTTCTACTAGACCAGATCCTCGTTCGAGCGGGTTGCAGTGTACATACTGCAGAATAACTTTTCCTGATCAAACTTTATATTTTTTACATAAAGGTTGTCACAGTGAAAGCAATCCATGGAAATGCAATATCTGTGGTGAACAGTGTTGTAATCTATATCAGTTTAATTCACATTTGCTTAGCAAAAGTCATCAGTAATAAGGGAACAAAAAGGCACTTTAAATATTTTTTTTATCAATTTGTGTAAAATTTTGATACTACACGAAAGAAGCTTTTCGAAATATATTATTTTAATCTATAAAAAATTGTATTTTTAAATGGCACCATAAGACTTATGTCATACTATTATTCCACATAGAACCAATGAATCCTGCGCTCGCAAAGAATTAAAAATTGTGTATTGTATAGTCCGTAAATTCTAACATTATATAGAGTTTAATGGTATGATTTATAATAACTGAAAAAGTAGTTAAATTCTCTGATATATCCATGAAATTTACAGTAATACGGATAGTAAGCTGAGTGCATTTTTTTCAAAGAAAAATCTAAAGTTCTACACAGTAAAGAAAAATTCATAGTATTCATATTTATGAGTTCGACAGATACAATCTTATGCGCAATCTACTAGCAGCTTACTCGCACTTACGCTTCCCGCTGACTACTATGAAATTGACCTTGCGGATTATATTTAACCCACTGCTACACGCTATGATAGCTGTTATATTAGTACACGTAAACGGTACTCCGTCCTGCACTTTCGTTTTTAATAATTTTCATAATATAAACAAAATCTTGTAAAATCGCTCATTTTCCTCAAAAGAAAGACTTTTAAGATATATAGAGTCTATAATCATTCAAAAAAATCCACTCCACCCCCTCCCCCTTCACTTATAATTCCCACTCACAATGAACTCTAGGCACCATAAGAAATTGTAATAAAATTGGTATAAAGAAAATGTAGATTCGCTTCCGAAAAATTACTTCGTCTTTCCTGATGAATTCAATACCAAGAGTAATTTCATAACCGAAAAAGCTGATTTTCTAGGGAAAAACAGTGATGTGCTTATTATAAACAAATATAAGATTTATATTCAGCGCACCAAAATACATAAAGATATCATGCGTGACCTATTCCCAGACGATTTCAATAGCAAAAGTAATTTCATACCCGTAAAAGCTGATTTTCTCGGAAATTTTCCGCGTATACAGGGAAACCCTGGGGTGCTGGGGGAAACTAATGTCATATTCGTATTTAGCGCACCAAAATACATGGAGATATAATGCCCTGACCTTTTCTCAAATAATTTCAATACCAAGGGAAATTTCATACCCGAAAAAAGGATTTTCTAGGGAATCTTCTTCGTCTATGAGGAAAACCTGACGTGCTGGGGAAAACTAATGTCATATTTATATTCAGCGCACCAAAATACCTAGAGATCATGCCTAACCTGTTTCCAGATGGTTTTAATACCAAGGGTAATTTCATACCTGAAAAAGCGGATTTTCTAGGGAATCTTACGCGTCACGGGAGAAACCCTGACGTGCGGGAGGAAACTAATGTCAGATTCGTATTCAGCGCGCTAAAATACTTATAGATACCATACTCTGACCTCTCGCTCAAGACACTTTTTTTGTAGGCTTGTGTCATGGAGAATAGACATAAGGAGACCAAAGTCCTGTACATTGACTTCACCAAAAAGGAGCATTTTTCTGTCGGATGTACAATAACGCATTGAAATGCTAGATCTTCTCGAGCGCGGCGCTAGTGTGGTGCGCGTAAAGATGGCCGCCGTCATGGTCCGTGTAAATATAACCTCAAGGCTCAAGCATAAATACAAAATTCCTAAATCATTTAAACGATTTGTTGAGTCATATATTCAAAAGGAAACCTTTGGTGCATTTTAAACTGATGAAAAATTCAATATTTATCAAATACAATAATCCTGACTTTCACGTTGAAATCAAAATCTTAATTATTCTCTATTTAAATGTTTATAATGCAAAAGTTATATTAATTCGTTAGCGCAATAATTGTAAACATTATCATACAAGAAAAATTTGCTCATTTTCGGTTACACTACTTTGGTCTCCTTATGGCTATTCTCCATGGCTTGTGTAATCGGTTTTCTTTCTTGAAGTTCGTCAATAGAACTGATGAACAAAGTAAAAAATTCGTACTGGTTACCGCAAAATGTGACTGAAGGGACCAGAACCACGTGTACTATATGCTGGATGGTCTGTATAACGAATACCAGAAGCAGTCAAAGTCAAATAATGAATATAACCGCGCATTTTCAGAAATTACGAATATGCGGTGCGGAGTACCGCTTAGTGTGTACTGACGGGTTTTATTGTGAATATCTGAACATGTGTCCCCATAAATATGTTTAGTTTAATTTGAATTGGAAGTTATAAATCTATAACTCAAGAAATTTTTGTAAGCTGAATTTTGTAAAAATCATTATTTTTATTTAAAAAACTGTTTTAACGACAGATTAAAATAATTTTTTTTTTAAATTTGCAATCTGAGTTGCGGTAAACTTCTAAACACTGAATTTCATACAAATGGGATACCGTTATTATTTTCAAATTACGAAAATTCAGTTACATGTACTGTACACTGCCGGCAGAAATTTTGGGTACACTTACTCTGACCGTTTGAAACTTCATACTTCACTTCAAAAATGGAGTATCTACGCAAAAACTGAATCTACTACTTTTTAAGTAGACTCGTTTTAAAGATTATAAACTTTCGCGTCCAATGTTCACAGGACGAGTAGTAAAACCATGGCCTTCTAGTTGTCCTGCGAACATTGAATTCCCCGCTTAAAGACGTGTGTAACCCTACGAGTGATGTAAAGTATTTTATTCGAAACCATCATGTTATGAGCCTGTGGAGCCCCTAGAAAAGTGAGCGTTGTATAGCCCCTTACCGAAATGGTGCGAGAACGTCCTATGAAGTGAGTATTTCTTTATAGTGATGATGATTCCTTTCCGAACATTTTTCTGTTTTGTTTTCTCTATTTGTCAAATTTTTCGAAGACCAGCTCATATTTACCCTTTCCATGACTTTGAGTGTACGAAGATTTATAATTATAATTACGAGGTAATTGCAGGTAAGGTTTCACGGATTCTATTTTGTTAGATGAAAACATACGTTTGATATGGGAGTCTGCTGTTTGGGTTGTGATTGGTAATCTACATATAATATTAGGGATACAATGGAATATAAAGGAATCTAAAGTTGCACCTTATAAAAAAATCAACTTTAAGGACGAATCTCGGACCTTTGGCTTCAAAAAATCAATTTTGAACGTGTAAATATTTTATATGAATATTAGCCGTTACATAATATTTAATTGTACTCTTGACTTAGATTTCAAGAATAGGACTTAATCTTGATTTTATGATTGTTCCCAATTTTTTGGAACATTTTTCCAAATTTGGCAAAGAGTGGAACTCATGATTTAAAAATGTTCATTTATCTAAAAAAGCTTTAAACTTTGAAATGAAATATTTTTTACTCGTTCATTAAAATAATTTCAACGTAGACTCATATGAAGTCATAGATTAAGTTTCTGCATAGGTAACTTGGTATTGCACTTTCTAAATGTCGGTTTTATAATGTTGCCTTAGATGTATTGCAATTCTACAATAGTGTTTCAATTTTGCACTTAACATACGAGTTAAGAAATTTGACCTTTACACTTATATTGTATGAATCTGTTAAAATCCCAAAAATTTTGAGCAATTTACATATAACTTATTTTCTCGTAAAATTGTTTTGTTGCAAGTTGCGGAACTTTCGGATACCAGTTCCGGAAAATTCCATAATTTTTTACAGATCGTTCTGAACTTTGTGTCCGAATTTTTCTAAACTCATGTAAATTGTACGACACATGTTTCTTGAAATTAGGGCAGAAATTTTGAATAGTACACATGCTACCGTTGTAACATTTTTCCTTATTTAAAAAAAAAAAAACTAGCTTGCTGCCCTGAAACTTGAAATAAGAGGTTGACGCATACGTTTTTTCGTTTGGAGTGATTGTCGGGTATTTTTATTTAAGTACTTGATTTGGTACCTGTCCTTTTCAAGCATGCTGGTGATTAAAATTGGTTCCATTGTGTATGTATGTATACCATTAAGCCATTTCCCTTTCGGGGTAGGCGCGACAATACCCGACTCGGGTAGTGTTTCTAGGTGGCTAGTTTCTTGTAGTGAAGAACTACAAGTGTGGGCTCACCACACCCACGACGCCAACAGCACGTAGTAGTATTATTCCCGAATGGTCACCCATCCAAGTACTAACCGCGTCCAACACTGCTTAATTTCAGTGATCTAACGAGAACTGGCATGTTGTTTTTCTGTCTCTCGTAATTTTATCAGGGTGGAACTTCACGGTTTTTGTCTGCAATTTTTATTTATAGACCGTGCAGTCAAAACTCAAAGTAGTATGAATATTTGCGAAACTGACGATCTCATAGACCTTTTTATTTAATTTCCTTTTTGAGCGAAGATGCGCAAAATGAATTGTACTTGCTGTAAGGTTTCGGCCCTCAGCTAAAGAGCGACAGAGACAGCTGATATCAATCTCTTTCCCGATTCATGAACAGGGCCGAAACATCATGAGGTCTAATCAAATTGGTCATGCGCATTAAGAACTTCGAAATTAATAAAAAAAAAAGATGCATTTCGTTTTAGCTGGTGTGATTTGCCGAACCTGAAAGTGGTCTTATAATTTTTAATTTACAATTTAGTTTGCGTGAATTAATTAAAAAATTTCATAAATGGAATGAAGATTACTTGAATTCACTATGAGTTTACAGTCGAATTTAGTGTAATCATTCAAGTTAGTTAATCACGACAAGACAAAAATTTCTCGATACTCGCTTGTCAAATCTTGAAATTTGGAAATTCTTGAATTTGTCAAATTTTCAAATTAAATAGTTTCTTTTTGGCTTAAATTATCTTGACTTATCTTGCCAAGAAATATCGAAGTCAAGTGAGCAAGAGTCTTGACTCTTGACTTTTTGGAACTTTCAAAGAAGAATTTTTAAGATAGGTTACTTTTCGAAAATAATCATTTTTTACAAGAGGAGAATAAACATAAAACAGCAGAGAAACTAAAAATCAACTATAATTAACTAGTTTGAGTGCAGTTTCACTTGCCGATATCTATTGAATTCTCTCAAGTCCAGATAAATTATATTGTCTTCTACTGACGTTGAGCTAAATATAAATTTATTTGAAATACCTTCAATCATAATTTTCTTAGAATTCTGTGGAATTTATCAGCTGTTACGGAGTGGAATATATGCGGCGAATCGGAGGAACTAATTACGTATGCAAAATGTTAAGCATTAAAGTTTAAACCTCTTACTTAAAATTAATATTTTCGGATTTAAGCGCATGCTCTCCGGTGATCACGTGACCAAAACAGTCCTTTTGGTTATGAAACTTTTTTTGGTGTTCACCATGTCCAAACGCAATGATGTATTGCTCTCAAAATTTGGAATAAAGATAATGAGTCAATAAATTGCGTTTGTATATTTAGTTTCAGTAATAATTTTGAAAAAAATTTTCCATGTAAAAAATAAATGTGGAAAATTTCATAACCGAGCTTGGTTATGTGATCTCTACTTTACCGACGTTGAAATGTTCCAAAAATAATGACAGGTTACGTGTGTGCAGATACTTATTTTTTTATTTGCAATGAATGTGCAAGTGTTATTGTTTATATTATTTTTTTGAATGTTCAGACGACTTAATCCAAAATTTGTGTCAGTTATCA
>CAKNXH010002266.1:31158-61376 GCA_932178445.1 Andricus quercusramuli | reverse complement strand
ATGCGTTTGAAGTCGCCTTCAGCCCACGTTATCGATGAGTATTATATTTTTTTAAAGTTTTTAATGTTGCAAGAAAAACTATTGCGATTACTCCGTGACATTTCAACGAAAAATTTCATGTAGAATCCTAATTTCAACAAGTAAAATGTTCATCTTTCTTTTTTAATGAGTTTTTCTTGCATGATACGTAGAGGATACGATGTGGATACTATAAAGATACGATGTACCGTATCCGTTCCGTTCGGTCCGCCAGGGTTTGCGCAAAATGTTTTAATTTGGGACAATTACGGAGCTGACATTTTGGATATTTTTACGCAATATAGTGTAAATATTTATCAAAAGGTGCACTTATTTTTGTTGGTAAAAAATTGAATGAAGTTATTGCACGATAAAATATTACAAGTCTAATACCTGGTTTGACTTTTTTCTATGTGTAATAGCCGAAGCCGCAAAGGTGTACAGTTTCGTGAATATTACCCATATATACGAATGCAAGATCACAAACTATAACTTTCTTCACATAACAAGGCCTTTATCGTAAGATAAAGTTCAGAGTCGATACAATAAAAGTTGCACACACTAATAAAAATCCTATAACTTACGTCTGCTATACAAATTCTAAATGAATTAGGATAGTTTCGTTGACACAAGTTTAGATGATGAAAAAGAATCCTTTAAGAGTGGCATTCCTTGAATGATGCCAATTGATGAATCTGTCTTAAATGACGGGCCGATGGAGGAGAGACCAAGAACATCTGTCCTCATAGAGCGTCAAGTATGAAGTGATTCGGTCCCGACAATTGAATGAATGATAGAATGCAGTTGTGAGTCATCCCTTCGCTCCACCTGCTTAACCTGTTTTGAGTCACAGACGTATCAATATTAATATTCGCCCGTTTCTTTATGATTTAATTCTAATTGAATTTTGATTTAATTATAAATTATGAAAAAAGAACGGACGGTCTTACGCTCGGAACGAAAACTCTTTTCGAGCCTTTTCTGCTTTAACGTGCGGACTGCTGCACACCTTAAGCATGAAAGATTCTTGATGAGAATATCAACCCAGACACTTCGAAAATCCTCTAGGCAATAAGCTACAGAAGTCAGAACGTGTTAAGGTTCAGGTAAGCGATCAAATGAGGAAGAGAACTCTCTTACTCTTCTTCCTCCCTTTATCACACGTGACTCACCCTGTGCCTTTAATTAACCCAATAAAATTACACTAATTTTTTTATTTTTGAATTAAAACTTCTGTATACACTATAAGAACTGGTGAAATTTTGGGGCTCCCAGTGAAACGATAACGGTCCGAATATAACACTTGACGGCCCACTGTCTCTCCGGCTCCCACTGCGCAGTACGCGAACGTATTTCGTTCATTAGTATGAGCACGTTTAGTCGGTATTTATTAACTAAATAAATAAATATAATATTTTTTTAAGCATTCGCGTGCGAAGCTCAATTTCTCATACATGCGTAGCAGACGCGAGGTGCCCGATTCGCATACTAAGTGGGAGAAGTTTTTCGCGCACTCCATGCATATGGCTGAATATGAATGCAGTTTATTGATCGGTTATCAGTAGTACGGAAAGCAAATCGGCCAGATCTTCGCACGCCACTGATAGCCAATCAAAAAACAACATCCATATTCAGCTACAGCTATGGTTTTGTTCAAATATCAGGTTTGACATTCTCATCAATTTTCGGGTTGTTACCACGTACCTGGCAAACCAGATAACAATATTTTAGCACAGTGATGACATATCAGCACGCAGATCTGCAGATCTATGCGCAGAATGTGCTCTCGCCTGATGAGACGTATGCGTCATCAATTGAATCGCATATCGCTCGCATATCTGACGATCATGACTTGCGACGCATATTGCCGTCATACTTTGAATTTTCTTCAACATATTTTATAATAAAAAATATAAATATATGTATTGTATTGTCATCAGTTTTTGTTTCTTTTTCTTACAGAAGACAAACTTACTTACATAGCTACGTTAGCATAATCAATGGAACAAATTCCGGCTGACTTCCTCGGCGGGCGGTTGAATTATAATTGATTTTAGTTTTTTCGGTATTCAGTGGGTACTAAGGCGAACTGCAACGTCCGCGGCACTTCCACCAGCCTTCGAAGGCTTCCGGGGACGGTGGCCGAAGGCCCGAAGTAAGGCTTCCTGCTTCCTTGAGATCTTCGCGGTGTGGGAGAGGATGCCCTCGGTTTCTCTGGGGATTGGCAGGAACGAGAGAGGTTCTTGTGTTTCCTGGATGATCTTCGGGGTGATGTGAAGTTTGCACCTTGCTCCTCTGCAGATCTTTGCGGTAGAGGAATGTCTCTCACCTTTCTTTTGTTCTACGGAGATTTTCGCGGGGGTGGTCGGGGCTTTCTAAGGCTGGAGGGATCTACTTAATGCCGTCTTAATTGTAGATCCTCCTACTCCTCTGTGAGACGAAGTTTTATCGGGGTTTGTCGCGTGAGGTTAACCCGGAGATTCCTCAGATCTCGAGATGTCGCAACTTTTTCACTAGTGTCCCTGGCAGCTGGCTCTGGTAACAGGAACTCTTTTTGGGCAGCCTTGGTCCTTGGTTTCTGGGCCACCACGATGGTCACATACACTGGGGAGGGGGGAATGGGAGAAGCTCGGTGTATCAAATAATCTTCCTCTGGGATTTGCTGGCTAGTACTTCCTGTCGTAGGTCGCACGTCCTCTTGTTGGGGTGGGATTTCCTCCTGTTGAGGAATCGGCATTCCTGGAGCTAGATCGGCAATCCCGGGCTCGTGTTGAGGGGATTGGGGGAGATCGTTAACTTCGTGGCTCTGTGTACCCGTGTCCTTGATCGGGGCTGCGAAGCCAAACTCCATATTGCGGCTTCCAGGGGAACCTAGAATATATTCGTTCAAATCCGTCTTCAAGAAAAAATATGCTATCCGTATTGAACTAATAATATTCTATCCTCACGCATCAGTTCGAATAAAAAATTGCTATCCGTATGTATCTGCACTGAAAACTATAATGCTAATTTGTATTGGAAAGAAAATCACGAATTATAAGGGATAGTCAATAGGTTTTTTGAAGCAAGGATTGAAGAAGGATAAGTAATGATTAGCACGAATTAATATTCTATCCGTGTTACATGATAAAAATCAAAGTAGTTCGCGGATAGACAAGGATTAGGTGACGGATAGAAGGATTGAAGTGGATAAGCATTGATTGTTACGGATACCTTTCCAATTCGTGATTTGTGACGAGATAAAATCGAAGTAGTACGCCGATAGAAAAGAATACGGTGACGAATAGAAAATTAAAGATTAGAATGGATAGCCAATTCTTTCTGTGGAGAAAAGATTCATGATGATAAATATTGACTGGCATGAATATGTATTCTATCCGTGATAGTTGAAAAGGAATGTCAAAGTAGGTGGTGGATAGAAGGGGATAAGGTGACGGATACAAAATGTTGGATTTGGGCGGATGGGAAATATATTTTGCGGGGAAGGTATTGAAGCAATACAAGATTAAGTACCTCAAAAACCTAAGGGTAAATACGAGCTAGCCTTCGACAAATGTGATAAAGAGAGAAAACAAAACAGAAGAATGTTCGGCCAGTCCTGATCATCATTATCGTAAAACATTCACTTCATAGAACGTTTTCGCATCATTTCGGTGAAGGGCTATCTAACGTTCACTTTTCTGCGGACTCTACAGTCTCATAACATGGTGATTTCGAATAAAATATCTTACATAACTCGTAGTAATGTAACCTATATAGAACAAATGAGTGTCTAACCGTGGTTCTAGGCGTTGGACAAATGAGTGGCTCGCGTCGGCTAACTTCACAGTTGCTCTAATCCACTCTCTGTTTATGAGTTATTCGAAAAATTGTGACTTCATTTTTAGTTTTTTAATGTGCTGTCGAATAAAAAGGGACATATAGCGTGCAACGTTTTCTCTCTGACCTCTAGAGGAGGTCGAGACATTTTTGATAAAAATCTACGAAGTCTAGCATGCACTGAATGAAGATACAGAGATGATAACTAGTTTCAAGGAGCTGACCAGTGATCTCTTTACACCTCAGGTATAATGTCAACCTATCACTACCAAAGAGGTGTAAAAATTATTGAGAGGCAATAAGAACTATTCCGCTGCAACACCAGATAGTATTAAGAACTTCTGATGGAAGAAGTTTTTTTCAAACTTGTCTGAACGAAAGAGACGAACAGCCTAGCCCAAAGAAAGGCACAGCAAGATGTCGGAAGAGTCTACGAATCGGCAGATGCATCTGCAAAGACGCAGCTTTTTACAATCACCACATTTCGATGGCCTCGAATGATTACCGGTAAGCCTAAGACTGAACCTCCCATAGCCTTATTACCTGCTTCCAGGAAAGCTTGAAGGTGCATCCAGATATAGTGGATTGCATACAGAGGCTTACGCTCCTCTAGAAAGCCAGATTGACCATCGCGTCAAGGAATTGAAGGGTGAATACCGAAAGTTTCACCTTCCTAAGGTGAGTTTTCTAGGGGACACCATGAGCCCTTTCCTCTTTTACACCACACTGTTGCTGCTATCTCTCTCACTTTGCGATTTTCACGGATACTCAAGCGAAAGACGGGCATATCCTAAGCATAAAGTTACTCGCGCATTTTACATAAATGATCTCATGATCTATACTAAAAATGCAAAACAAATAAAACTTGCTATTAGGATTGTTAAGAAGTACACACGGGATACTAAATGGAATTTAGGTCAGAACGGTGCCCTAAGATTCATTTGAAGTTAGGGGAAATTTCTGAAATTTTGAAGGACCTTGTGCTCGTCGGCGGTAGCGCTATACGACACATTGGCGCTGGAGGGGCCTACTTATACCTATTGTCGGAGAACGAGCTCAGATTTCTCGACCTTGCTATGCGAAAGGTTATTCACGTGAACGAAAGCTTATACCTCAAATCGTTTGTTTCGCGACTCTATATCTCACGCCGTTAAGGTGTTCACAGAATACTTAATGTCCAGTGCTTCACAATAGAAACATTCTGGTTACAGCGCATATCTTTGCCAGTGGACGAGATCCTCTTAATGTAGTAGTTAGCAAACAGGAACCAGTGACCATAAAAATTTTTCTGTACAAAGTAACTGAGAAGGCCTCGACTTCAATATCAGAGGTGAGCATTGCGTTTAAAAATTTAAAGTTTTTGTCAAAATGAGGTAAAAAAGCAGTTATTGTAATAGTGCCGTAAAAATCATTTTCAAAGTAAAATATGTGCTGTTTTAAGATTATGTAGGATGTTGACACCTACCAGGACCTTGGAAAAAGTCGCAGCGTGTGAAAGGAATGTCCCGGTGAGAAGCTCCGTGGGCTCGGTGAGAAGCCTAACTTAAGAAAATAACACTGAAGACGTTTCGCTGCATTTGAAGGCATTGTGCAGCTCTTTGCTAGTACATTTTTACTTCTGTGAATAGTACCCAGTATTCACCACGTGGAGGTGGCTGCACATCGAATGATGTTTACACTAAAATGATCAGTTGGCATGGCAGGCAAGTCTTCGAACCGCCAATCACAAAGACGGAGGCATCGAAGTCTATCTTCTTAATGCAAGCTTGAGACGGTTTTATCAAGCTAGACTGTTGGAAAGGCAGCTTAATCCAGTTTTTGAAACCAAATCCGATTTCAAAACATTCAATTGTGTTTTCCTTCTAAACGGGTGGGAGTGTAAGGGTGGTATTCGATGTGCAGCCACTTTACGTGGTGAGTGCTGGGTAGTATTAACAGAAGTAAAAAAAAAACACTAATGAAGAGCTGCACAAAGTCTCGAAAAGCAACGAATCGCCTTAAAAGTTCCTCAAGACGTCCGTTAAAAGACGTTTTATGATCAAATTTTGAACTTGTGTACCCACTGGGATGGCAACTTTTACAGAAATGTGAAAGAACAGTCGGAGTCAATTTAGCTGGCGTTCTCTTTCCTTTCTCACGCGGACTTAAGTCTGTTACTGAGCATTTCGTTCTCGCTTGCCAAGATAGTGGCATTTTCAATTTAGCGTACCGTAGCAGCATTTCAAGCCACGATATTCTCGACGTTAGTTGCACAGCGTTTCATACACATGCAGAGCACATGGGACACATACTATCTGGTTGTCCAATTCGCGCGAGAACGAAGTAAGTCCAAATGCACAATGCGGCACTAACAGTGGTTGATTACCGTCTATGTCACGCTTATGTCATTTCTCACATTTGTAAATGGACAAGTATATACACAGACCTAACACCTTTTCATTAATATACGTATCTGGTCAAAAATGTGCTGTGGGTTCATGCGGGAAGCTGACTCTTTACAGCTGTAGAGTTTCTCACAGGGCCTTGATTTCCTATAAGAGTTGGTTTTTGTGTGGGGATGGCCATGTTTATGACAGGGCTAAATGCTTCTAGGGGGGTTGCTCGGGGGAAGGCCATGCTCTGGAAAATATTTCCAGGGTGGGGAAGCTTCTGTTGGTTAAATGCACAGTTCAGACATTGACGGATGTGTGCAGATTTACAAGTGGAGGGCTTCTCGCAGGGTCTTGATTTTGTCCATGGGGCGGGTTGTCAAAAGGGGGTAGATTTTCAGGTCCGGAGACCAACGAGTCATATCATGGGCGCCACTAGGTGATTATTCTCTCCCAGAAGTGAGAGCAATTTTTTGACAAGAGTAACGAGTACTCTCTGCGAAAGTGCATTGTTTATAAGGGGAGTGTTTAGAGCAAAAGATAGGATGGAAAGTTTGTTAACTTTTTTCTCACGGCCCACGTTTGTTCGCCAACGTGTGGTCAGTCAATGGGATAAGACTGATTCAAGCGTATTAAACTACGTTGGAGAGGGAAACTAATTTACAAAAGGAAAATCAAAGTGATTTTAAAATTAAAGTGGATGGTTTATTGCTAATACTATTTACATTGAGTGTTTTCTTCTTGTTCTAGAAGAGTAGGTATTGCGACTTTTGAGCTTAAGATGTAGCTGGGGGGAGGGGTATCGCTTACCTTCTGGTTTAGCAAACGCTAGTGGGGCAGCGAGTCGGATGGGATGGTCTAATTCTGAGGACGTTGAATGAGATGTTGTGCCAGTCGGGTTGATTCGGGTCAGGAGAAATCTGTCTTCTTGTTCTCACGTCGAACTAACAGTGGAAGCGCGCTTGCCTGTGGTTTGACAGAAGGACTTTAACTTTTTTCTGAGTAGAGCGACTCAGTTTTTTCTAAGTGGAATGACAGGTAAAGCTAGAATGCCTAGACAACGAAAAAATAATCTTAGGTATTTGCAAAATATGATTCATGATTGTTAATATAATTTATGAGAATGAATATAATTTAGCGGTCATTAAAATCTCATTTTAGCGTTTCTACATGCTCAAAAAGAGTAGGATAGTTTGAAAAGCTTCATAAAATTATTTTAGTTATTTCAGCTTTATAAAAATGAGATTTCGTCCTACAAAAACTGAAAAAAAATTTATCGATTTATTTATAATCTTACACAGGTTATCAGTGACCCAATATTGAACTTTTCAATGCCAGGCTGTTCTTGATTTCAAATTCAAAATTGCATTCACCCTGCTGCTTGAGTCCTGAATTCAAATGAATTCAGGTGACACCAAGTGCATTCCAGTGACCTCAGATATTTCAGGAGACTTCAAGTGTTTTGTGAAACTACAGAAGATTTCATTACAAGTGTACATTTCACTTCACGATTTGTTAAACGCTCGCTAAGAGCAATGTTTCTCATCTTGAAAAGACGTATAAAATTGGCTGTAACCATTGTTTGATAGCATCCATAGTTTGGCCGTAAAATTTGACTTTTTATATTCTCGTTACTTATGATAGAAGGTATCATATTCTTGAGAATTTGGGCCTATCCATTTTTCGTCAATTTCCGACGTTTTCAGACACCCTGAGTCGTTTGTGGTCTAACAAGGCAGGTCAAATTCGTTAGCCAGCCTTCCACCACTAATTTATATATAGTGTCCCACACTCAGGTGTCCGGACTTGTATATAGCTGTATAAATAGCTATATATATAGAGTTATAAAATGTTTAAGCTGAGTCAATCAGGAGCAACGTATAAACAGTCGTGCGTGTGTGAGCTGGCGTCTAACGCAGTATAGTGACTGCTGTTCTCCCGTAGCTAACCCAACCTCGGCGCTTGCTTCAATAATAATACGTTGAAATCCCCCTCACGCACGCATTTCTGTTTATACCGCGCTCAAGATTGGTCCTGTCTGAATATTTTCTAACGCAAATACTAAAACTTCAACTGATTTTTGGAAAAGAATTTTCCGATTTATTTTTCTATTATAATGCAGCTATATAAGTCCGGACACTTGAATCTGGGACATCCTGTGTGGGTGTTTCCCTTATTTCCCGTCTTCTCTATTTCTACTCGGCTGTACACGGTTATTTCCAATTGCGCAGTTCCGGCAGCTCCCACCACGGTCCCTGTATGTTCTCCTCCGCGTCAGTGGCTGACCAATTAAAAAGAGACCCGAAGAGCGAGAAGCATAACACGACCTTTGAGTTGCCCGAAATAAAATAAAATATCCTAAGTGTCAGATTAGTGGTACTCTAACCTAGTCTAACCTACTCTAAGCTAGTGGTACTTACCTTCCTGACGGCTCACAATTCCACCTAGCCTAGCATATCGTCGCGGAGCGCCATCCTGCAAGACTCAATATGCTGCGAAATATTTGAGTCGTTTTTTGATTCTACGATATTGATTTTTGGTTGGCAAATTGTACTGTTTTGCTTTCAAGGGATCTAACCTCGATATAGACAAAATGTATAAGTTTTAAATCTTTCTGAGCAATCCTATCCTATATCTATCTATATCTATCCTTATCCTACGACAAGAGTACAAGATTCAAAAAGTTTTATTCTTGCTCGGAGATGCTAAAAAATTTGACTGTTTTTTGTTGTTGTTGATATAAATGAAATTGTAATAAAAATTGTTTAAACAAAAACTGACCAGGATTTTGGAAAAAAATAAATTACCAAGATATTCGTAATCAGGGGAACCTGTTTGATCTATTAAACTTTTTCTTATATACGACTTGATATATTTTCAAATTGTATTCATGGAGAAGTCAATAAAAGCCTTATTAGAGAAACTTTTTTGTTCTTTGATTTTTTCTTGTTGCTAAGGTTTTAAATTTTTCATCTCATATCTTG
The DNA here is from genome assembly GCA_932178445.1 of Andricus quercusramuli. Lineage (NCBI taxonomy): Eukaryota > Metazoa > Arthropoda > Insecta > Hymenoptera > Cynipidae > Andricus > Andricus quercusramuli. Next base: position 52,186 of record CAKNXH010002266.1, on the reverse strand, counting down.
TAGATATTTTTTCCTATTGTATGCGGAATGTTCCAAAATTTTGGCAATCCTTAAAAGAAAAGGTTTAGGGACACAATTATGCTTTTATATCTCTCTGTTCCTAAGAAATCGTACTTTTTATGTCTTTTACCGGCGCTAAATAACTTTTTCCAATCGCTCACTGAATGAAAGTTTTTCCTTCTTATTAGCTACAATTTGCATCTAGAATATATTTCTCTACAAATAATATCTTAATTTTTAAAAAAATGAAAACCTACCAAAATCTAAATTTTTACGTAAATTGGATGCTCGCAACCTCTAAATAATTTTCCAAGAATCGGAAAAAATTAGGAAGGTATTTTCTCACCTAGAGAAACAAACTGCCGCGATACGGCCACCGAAATATAAAACCAAGTCTTTTCTTATGTATATATATATAATATATATATTATATATTATATATATTATATATATGTATATATAATTTGAAGAAAAGAGTTAAACAACCACCACATGGTCCTACTAAGAGCAACTGCCATCTGAAAAATGTCAATAGCCCGCAGTAGAACCGCGGTAAATCACACCTATGGCCACGTCTCACAACTGTGAGATGGGTGGTCACAGGGCACGACGAAATCACAACGACAGGCCGACGAAGCGACCCAACGATAACAGCTTTCTGCATCCATCTCGCAAGTTCCTTGGCATATTTTTGGCACGCGGGTATGGCCTTAAGGTTACGAAACAGTAGTAGTTTCGCACCTCCGAGAGCAAGAATCACAAGGACAATCACTCGCATTGAATACTTTGGGTGCAGTAGTTGCAGCTCTCTCTTAAGGTCTTGATACCTCTCCTCCTTTTCTTTCTCCTTTGCAGTGATGTTGTATTCGGACGGAGCCGAGAATTCGATCACAAATATAGTTCGTTTTTCGAGGTCTTGGAGAACAATGTCAGGCCTCGCGTGCGCAACGGAGACTGCTGCCCGAAAATCAACACTGTAAGAGCGACAAGCATGGCAATTAAGCACTCTCAGGGCCGCCTTGTGTATATAGATATACGTCGTTCCGGCGTGGGTCGGACATCCCGATAGTATGTGTTCTAGGTACTCAATGTTTGCATGACACGCTCTGCACCTATCACTGGAAACTTCTTGACATAAAATGTGGTCACGGTATGCTAAGGTGGAAATGACACCGTCCTGGCTTGCGAAAATAAAACCCTCTGTACCTGAATTAAGCCCTGATGATTTGAGGAAAGCGAAAGTTTGCTCCTTCGACAAGGACTGTTTTTCTACATTTCTGTGAAAGTTTCCGTGCATTGTCTTGTCAAGTAGCAGTTGGTGAAATTTTCTAGCATCTGATTTTTTCACTTCGGCTTTTAGAAGTAAAGCACCTAGATGGAGTAATGCACTTTCCTCACTTCTGATGCTTGTTTAACGCCGACAGATTGGAAGACCAAATCTGTCGCAGAAGATGCTTGTATCTGCTTCGGAGAGACTCCTTCACTGATGTTACGTTTTAAATGCGGTTTTGAGGAACGCCTAGGTATGTATAGGTCTCTCCAGTATTAAGCTGTCTAATAACACTATCCACAAGCTCAGGGTCCTTAGGAACGCCAGTAATCTTTCCTTTCTTCAGATGAATTTTGGCACACTTGTAACAGTTTGAAGTTTGCTTTTACCAGAGGCATAGATCTTCATGTCATCCATATAAAATACATGAGTGACCTTATGCTCGCGCTGAGAAGTGTCGCCACAGAGGTATCCAGGAGAATTTTGTAGTGCGAGAGATAGAGGCACAAGTGTGATACAAAAAATCAAAGGAACCAGGGATAATTTCTAGATGAGATAGTAAACTTAGTTTTCCAAAGAGGCATCAATCTTCCTATGCATCCCACTACGTGTGGATGCACCTTCAAGCTTTCCAACAGACGGATGATGAGTCTATGAGATACGTTGAGCACGGGACGCATTCTGTCTTGCCCATCAAATCTTCTTATTCAGTTGATGCAAGCGTATTTTGGTCTTTTGATCCATCGTAGGTTTTAACCTTCGATTTGAATCAGCCAAAGCTCTCGCAGCACCATAAATTGAGCAATTGATGGTCCAGAGGTCAGTCTCTTGCAAGATATCTCTACGGTGGGAGGTATCCATTTCAGCCAGATCTTGGGGCTTAGGAGGAACTTGCATGTTAATGTTCCTCCTTGTACGAAAATCGCGATAATCCCTCAGAAGGTGCCTGCTTTCTGCGGTTGGTCTTAATGTCGCTTCCTCATCTTCGTTTGCAGCTTGATCAAGCAGCGGTTGGGGAAGCGCTCCGCGTACATATCTATTTTTCCGGAGGTAGTCGACTAGCATCGCAGAATCTAGCATGTCATCCTTGAGTTGATCCGTCCACTCAATGTGGGCGTTTCGCCGGTTCATCGTCGTGTTTCCATCTAAATTATTTTCAGCACCCCGAACTCCAGGATGATCGGCATTATTTGCCGACCCATTGTCGGGTGCTCTGCGCGTTCGATAGTTTTGAACCGCATCTACAACTTTTTGATGTTCTGGTGGTGTCATTGTCGTTCCCACGAGCACCTAGGTAAAGGATTCGTTAATTCTTATAGAGCCCCGCTTGCAAGGATAAGGCTGATACTCTGAGAGGTCGCCCAGTATCCCAGAGTATATATATATATATATATATATATATATATATATATATATATATATATATATAATATATATATAGTTAAAAGTGTGTCATAAGGACAACCACAGGATTTCGCCGGGAGCGGGTACTAATCTGAAAAATTGAACCCGCTTCCAGCGAAATCGCGGTAAATTTTCTGCTGTAACCACGTCTCACGACCTCAAGATAGGTGTTTACAGTCTGCGACGAATTCAGTACAATGATCCGGCAAAAGTCTCGTGCACCTTGAGAACACGGAGCCACCCAAGGATGACTGCCTTCTGCGTTTTCCCCGCAAGTGTCTCAACATGTTGTTGACACGCAGGAATGCTTTTCAGGCTATTAACCAGTGAAACTTCGGCACCTGCAAGAGCGCCGATGATCAAGACGATTAGCTTAACAGAATATTCCGGGTAACCGTGGCAACTCCCTTATAAGGTATTTATACCTCTCTTTCTTTTCTTTCTCCTTGGCTGTGACGTTTTTGTCAGCTGGTGCCGAAAATTCGATAACGAACATGGTTCGTTTCTCGAAGTCCAGGAGAACTATGTCAGGCCTTGAGGGCGCAACAGAAACAATTGTCGAGAATATGAAGTTCCAGTATATGCGGCACTTCTCATTTTCGAAAATTGACTCTATTTCTCTAGGAGCGTTTAGCGAAGAGGTATTTGTGCTAATGCCGTAAGAGTGACAGAGATGGTAATAAAGCTAGATGCTCGGGGTGTGCATGACACGCTCTGCAGCTATCATCGGGAATGTGTTAGCTCAAAATGTGGTGACGGTATTCTAGAGTGGAAATGACACTGTCTTGACATGCCAAAATGAAGCCTTCCATGCACGAATTCAATCCAGGTGATCGAAGGAAAGTAAACGTTAGCTCATGCGACATCGACTAATCTTTCACATTTCTGTGGAAGATGCCGTGCATCCTCTTGTCGAAGTGTAGTTCGCAGAAGTTTTTATCCTGTGCTTTTCTAATCCGGGCCTTCAGAAGTGAGTATTCAAGATGGATAAGATTTTATGCATTTTGCTGTTATGTACAGGAAAGCCCCTTTGCCCACTTGTTCTTGTTTCCTGACCATCATAAGAAGATGATCTTGTCCATTTGCTACTATATGTGCTGTACCCAGAATAATCCTGTTGTGAAGACATTCAAGATTCAATATTCCACGACCAACTTGACGGTGTGAGATGTAAAGTCGTGGAACAGAAGATTTAAGGTGCATGTTTTTGTTCATGTGCATAACCTTCCGGGACATGATATCGAGGGATCTGAGCTCGTCCTTCGTCCATATATGTTAACTACTCCAAATGAATAGAGTACTACTGGGACGGCAAGCATGTTCGTTGCAGATACTTTGTTCGGAAAATAATATCCGTTGGATGAGACGTTTGTATCCGCATCGGAGAGTATCCTTCACAGATGTCACGTCCTGAAGGCAGCTCTGTGGTACGCCCAGGTATGTATAGATCTCTTCAGCGTTAAGGTGTCGCATATTGCTGCGGTCAACGAGCTTAGGATCTTTCGGTATGCCATTAAGTTTTCTTTTCTTCAAATTAACCTTGGCGCATTTTTCTAACCTGAACTCCATTCCAATCCCTTAAGTGTACTCTTTGACCATTTTTAGAGCTAGATGTAGTGATTACACGATGTTTCCCAGATGAGATAGTAAATCTGGTTTCCCAAAGCGGCATTAATCTCTTTATGCACCTCAGGCTGTGTGGATGAACCTTTAAGCTTTCCAAAAGTCAGATGATAAGTTCAGGGGAGGTTGAATCGAAAGCTTTCCGATAATCAATCCAGATCTTATACAGTGTGTCCAGACAATTTATTGGCCTGTAATTCTCAGGATCAGCTAAGTTGCCCGTCTTCGGCAGGAGCACCGTGCGCCCTTCCACCAGCCACTCCGAAACAGACTCTTCCGACTTTGAATATGAGGTGAAAATTCGGGCCAGATTCTGGTGGGTTGAAGGGACCTTCTTCCACCAGAAGGTATTGAGCGTCCCGGAGCGGAATAGTTCTTCATGCGTCTTAATGCGTTTTTAACCCCCTCGGTAGTGATAGGTGGGCATTCCTCCTCAGGTGTTATGAGGGCATGGCACAGCTCTATGAAGCTATTTATGTTCTTCGAGCCTTCTTCAAGTACTTCTTGGTTCTATGTAGACTTCTCTCTAAAATGCTTCGACCTCCTCTGGTTTGGGCGAATGGTCGACAGTTACTGGAGGGTCTTGAAAGAGTTTAGATGGGTCAGATAAAAACTGTTGATTTTCTCTAATGCTGCCTGATCAGTAGCTTTGCCATGTTGAGTGTGCGATGACGGATCCGCAGAACCTTGGCAGTGAAAGTCCTGCCAGCTGTTGTGTAGTCAATTGCACACTGAATGCGGGACGCGTACTGTCTTGCCTAGCCTATCTTTGTGCTGAGTTGATGCATTCGTCTTTTTGGTCTTATGATCAACTGTTGGTTTTGTTTTACGGTTTGCATCTGCCAAAGCTCTCGCTGCATTTTACATGCCACAACAGATGGTCCAGAGGTCGGATTCTTCGGAAAAATCTCCACGAAGCTCATCATCCAGTTCAGCCAGATCTTTGCGCCTGGGGGAAACCTGAATGTTGATGTTTCTCCGGGTCCTGAAGCATCGTTCTTCCTCTATTGGATGCATGTTCGAGGTTGATCTCTGTGTCGCCTCTCTTTCTCTATTGCCGGCTTGTTCTGGCTGCGGTTGAGTGAGCGCACCGCTTATATAACCCCTTTTCCGGAGGTCCTCTACATGATTTCGCAGACGATTCTGCGGAAAATCCTCAAAAGTAATGAGATTTTGCCGGTCAATCGCATTGACTCTGTCTCGATTGGCTCCCCCAACTCTAGGGTATTCGGCATTGTTGTCTAACCCATTGTCAGAGCCCTGCGCGTTCGATCGTTTTGAGCAGCATCTACAACATTTTGGTGTCTTGGTGGTTTCATTGTTGTTCCCACGAGCAGCTAGGGAAAAAGGTTCGTCCATCCTTGTAGAGCCCCGCATGCAAGGATAAGGCTGATACTCTGAGAGGTCGCCCGATATCCCAGGGTCATCGTTAAAGACACCTCACCCAGGTGCCATTCAGCTTTCAGCACGGGTCTTACGCCTTCGCTTTGGGGTTATACCTCTGGGACCATCCCTGGACAATTGTCCGCGACTGCTTATTAATTATTGTAACCGTATTCAGCAGAATCCCTTCTTACAGGGACCCTCTATCCGCAACCCGAGGACGCGTTCAATGGCTTTGTCATAGGCCCTTCGGTTTGATTCCCAAGGAACCAAAACCGAAACCGAATGGAATGGAATAAAACTTTTTAAAGTCTTTAATAAACTTTCGCAAATTATCATAATTGTCGCACATTTAAAAAAAATAAATAAAAAATAAACACGCACAAATAAAAAATGGCCAGCACAATATATATATATATATATAATTTAAAAAAAGGGTGAAACAACCACCGCAGGGTCCCAGTGACAGCAACTGTCATCTAAAAAACGACACTGGCTCCCAGTAGAACCGCGGTAAATCACACTTATGGCCACGTGTCACAACCGTGAGATATGTGGTCAGAGGGCACGATGAAATCACATCGATAGGCCGGCCAAACCCCAGTGTGTCATCAGGACACGAAGCGACCCAAGCATAACAGCTTTCTGCATCCATTTCGCAAGTGCCTTGGCATATTTTTGGCACGCGGGTATGGCTTTATGGTTACAGACCAGTAATATTTTCAATACTTTTTTGAAAAAATAAAAATTTTTTAATGACAGTTGATAAGAAAATCCTTCCTTTCGCATCAACTGTCATTTTTTGTGAATATGGTTCCCCTGACGATGGAAATTGTGTATTTCCGAAACGCTGGGGTTTGAAGATTTTAACAAAATTGTTTCTCAGCATCAAAAATTGGACCAACATTTACCAGGACATCAGAGATACACACGTTAGGAAGGATTTTCTCATCAACTGTAATTTTTTCTAAATATGGTTCACCTGATGATGGAAATGGTGTAATTTCGAAACGTTGGGTTTTGAAGTTTTTAATAAACTTGTCCGACAGAGTTAATACAACATTTCGTTGTTCTTTTTTTCACTTATTTTCTTGTTCTTAATTTTCAGAATTACACACATTATAGGTAACTTGAATATTTGTATGACTTGAAAAAAATATTGGAAAGCATTCAGTGTTACATCAAAATATTGTTTCATTTATTTCTAGACAATACTTCATCTTAAAAACTTTTTTTTTATTTAGAAAACGGATATTATGTTTATAAACATAAAACAAAAAATTTTACGCGGCGGCGTTGGGGGTCCCCCCCCCCCCCCCGGGCGGTCCAAAGAAAATGTTACGATCTGTTACATGGGGAGGGGCAAGACCAAAAATAATGTTACTTAATATGTGTACGCTCCCTGACCAAACCTTGAAAATGTTAAAGTTTCTACGGGGGACTTGGCTTTAAACTTCAGCCCTAAGAATGTTGACGTCTCTAGCGATTCTCATTTTACATTACTGTTGTGTAATTTCTCTCCTGATAAAAGTGAGAATCTCTTGAAAAATTCTGCAATCTATACTTTCTTTCAAGTGAATCGTTAATATCACATGAAAGCAAATAAAAATTTACATTACTTGGCGTTATTTTATAATATACTGGTATGAAAATAATACAATCCTTATTTCAATAATGACACATCAGAATTTTCAATTTTGGACTTAAGATTTTACACAACTCTTTTGTATTATTTATAGGTCTGTTTTATAATGAATTCTAAAATCATTGTAAACTTTATCTAAATGCAGTAATGTCATCCATTTACCAAACTAATTGGGTACATTCTATTCAACAAATTTTCGCCGCGTAGAAGCGTATGCTCGGGTAGTTTTTGTTTTAATCTTAGAAAAAAAAAAGAATTAAATGTTTGGACAAACGACACAAGCTATGAGAAAAATTAATGGTCAAAAGTGGCTCACACAAAAAAGACCTATACAAATTTGTCATAGATATTTGTTTAAAGATGCGTATTTTTGGTTCAAATCGTAAAAAAAATGATTAAACAAAAAAAATTGAGTATGGGACATAATTTCTGAAGTGTACCCACCTCAAAAATGAAAGTTGTCCGATCGGGCTAAAATTGGCCCAATTGTATTCCTATTAGATAGTACGCCTCACAACAAAAATTAATTCATTATGATAATTATTTATCAAAGTGGAGGGGATACAATTTTTGGGGTTTTCAAGCAAAGGCTCACTTTCAAACGTTTCTAACTTTTGTTCTATTGCCTAAACAAAATTTCACTTCAAATATTTTCGATAGATTTGTCCGAAAAATTTCTGGTGGTAGTAACAATTTTTGAAAAAAGTCAAAATTTGACCCAAATTTTTGAAAATCAAAAATAAATTTGTCTTTTTTTCAAATTTGGGCACTTTTTTTCTCTTCAAAATAGTTTTAAAAGAAAGCTGAGATTTTTTCTCATAAGACCCCCAATTTTGAGAGTGGCAAATTAATTTGTCTTTGAGTAATAGAACGATACGTAAACAAGATGCCGTGATAGGGCCGGTGGCGCACGATCCCCCCTAGTGCGCTCAGGCCGAAGATCTTTGTGCAACGCTTTACTGCCAGTTTTTTAAGTTGAGTAATATTATATGCTACTAGAATAACTGTTCTCTGCATTTCCAGGCTGAATTAACAAGGCCTGCATTACGGTCAGTGTAAAATTAATTGGGAAGATGCTTTAAAAATTAGAAGTGAGAATATACATCTTTTGAATTTACATTTTTTTACATTTACATTTTTTTCAAAGACCTGAAGCAAAATGTATTGCCTGGGGAGTTTTCGATTTGCTTCGATTTTGCTGAGAATTATGCATTCATAATCCGGAATGTAGCGCAATGATAATTTAGCTCATGACATGGTGGCTGTTCACGAGTATCAAAAGATAATAGTAGAATACTTGAAGACTCATTTCAGGCCAAATAAAATCTACTATTTCACTGATGGTGCAGGGCAACATTTCAAAAATAAGAGTAGCTTTGGTAATCTCCAAGCCCATGAAGAAGATTTTGGTATCAAAGCTGAATGGCACTTCCATGGTACATCTCATGGTAAGGGTGCATGTGATGGTATATGAGCGAATATAAAGAGACAAGCAGCACGTTCAAGCTTACAATGTTCTCCAAAACATCACATACTCACTCTCCATGCTTTGTTTCAGTGGGCAAAGAGTAACTATAAGGAAACCGAAATTTTTTTCAGCAGCAAAGAAAATCATGCTTTAGCCACCGAGTGACTGAAAACCAGATTTCACAAAGCTGTTATGATGCCCGTCTAACACTGCGTTAGACTCACGCTCTAGTACGCACGACTGTTTATACCGCGCTCCTGATTGGTCCACCTTAAATATTTGACAACTCAAAAACTGAAACTTCAACTGATTTTTGGAAAAGGAATTTTCGATTTATTTTTTTAATTTTTATACCGCTATATAAGTCCAGACACTTGAATCTTGGACACCCGGTATGTTTGATATAATAGTGTTGAACCTAATGTAGAAAAGTTCGGATTTTGGACAAAATCGAGTGCGAAGCACGAGACACGTGATGAGAATGTGTTCGTTAAAGCCGAAGGAGCTTTAACAAAAGAAAATTCTCAATCACCAAATTACAGTTGTCGATGCTTTGACCTTTAACTGCAAAAGGTCGATGCACAAATATAGGAGAAGTACAGAGACCGAGCCGATTTTTTAAATTATATTCGGAGGGAATTTAAACCATCCTGTAACTTCCTGTTGTAAGGGTGCAATGGCAGACGTTCATATTCCCAGATAGCAAAATGCGCGCACGATGCGCGCACAGTGGGGGCACGCGTGCGGATTATCCGCACGTCGTGTCGTCACCTGAGCAGACATATGTGTCCTCATATGCGACGCATATCGCTCGCACGTCGTGAAGGTCGCACGCGTGACGGTAACATGCGGGCCTCACACGCATTCTCGCAGGGTTGTACAGTATATTGTTTTAAATGTCATTAATGAATAAAACACGTAACTGCTCACAAAAACATTTTATTTAATTATTTCAAGTTGAAATATATTTCTAATTTTGTAACATTGAACACATGGATATTTGGTTTCAAGTAGCATATTTCAGGTACGTCACAAGAAATATAATGAAGACCCTGGCAAAAGTTTCGGATAGGAATTCATTCCGAGGTGATCCGAACTATTCCGAATTATTCCAGAATCTGTATCCAAGCCAATGCGAATCTTTCCAAACCAATCCAAAAAATATTTTCAATCTCATTTGTCAATATCCTGTTAATATGAGACATAAATATAATATGTGTATATAGTGAGTTACATTTTATTTATTTTGTTTATATTACAGTATATATTATATTTGTTATATTTTTATTTTCATTTAAGACCGAAAATGCATATTGCAAAATTTATTTACTCAAATATAAATGCACCGGAGAAAAAAAAGATCAATTTCGTAGGAATATTACACAGACATTCCAAGAAGAAAATAAATCATCGCATGAAAATAAAAGAATAATTTAAAACAGTGTGAATTCACCACGTGTATACACGCGTGAGGTTAGGTTTACATTATACATGAAATGTATCGTACTTACCAAAGAGACTACGTTGCTACGGCTTTGAAAATAACTCCCGATAATCAAATGTATTAAAAATTATACATTTTTTCCTGGATACATATGAAACTAATAAATAAATAAGTGGAACTATAAAAGCCAAACTGCACGACGAAAAGTGGTATAACTGAAAACATCCGATCATCGTCGGCATAGATCGGAGCGCGTCGGAGGTTATCGTTCTATAACTGAGCAGAGTATAAATACGCGCGTTTTTTAGACTTCAATTCAGAAGAAGAATTATTCATAACGATAAAAACTTGTAATATAAAAGTATATAATGTATACAAAAGTGTATAATATACTTTACAATAAAGCAGTGCTGAGATTGTATGGAGGCCATAGAGGCCCGGCCTCCCCATCTTTTTTTCAGGGTATATGACACTCACCCCCTCCTCTCTCAGTTAACAACTTAGGGCCTCCCTACCTTTTTGGTTACAATCTCAGCCCTGCAATAAAGTATAAAATTATTGTTGTTTGAAACATTCCCCTTCTTTCATTTCATATACTTTAGAAAAATTATATTGTTTAAGGTTTAAATTAAATTTTGTTACACTGTGATTTTTAAAAACTCGTCTTTTTCCTAACAAATAGCGTAGCACCATGTGCAATCTAACCTTTACAAAAAATATATTGAATTCCAATGTTAAAATTGATTTATTACATTTTAACAGTGGAATTAAATATTTTTTATTACTTATTATTATTATTTTGTTTTTAAACACATTACAATTTCAACGAAAGGAGAAATTACAAAAGTTACACGACATCCCCGCAGTCTATCGATCAGTAAAGTAAAAATACATTTTTGAAATGTAATTTAGGTTTTACAAGTTTTTCAATATTTTTCTTGCATAGGAAGTTATTAAATGTCACTATTTTTATAGCATTATTAATATCCACTTATTATTACTGTATAAAATGCAACTATATACGTGCGACGCATATGTCCCGCACCATGTTAGCCCGCGTGCCTCTCACAATGTGAGACGCATATGCCTCGCACGTTCGTGCCCTCACACAAAATGTCACGCATATGCCTCGCACCATGTACGCACTGCGTGCCTCGCACGCCGTGCGGGTAACGTGCCTCGCACGATTGTTATCTGGGTTAAAGTTACATATTACGTGAATAACTTAAACATTAAAAAAATGTAGTTAGCGAAAATATTTTCAATCTCTCGAAAACTTGTAAAATTCGAAAATATTCTTCGTAATTATATTAGTTCATCCTAGCATTTTTTTAAATTCTGAAAAATTGCCTTAAAATCTTCCAGATTCTTTCCGGACAATTTTGAATATGTTTTGAAATGTTTAAAAATTATTCTTATTATTCTCTTCAAATTCATTTCTAAAAATGAAAAATCATTTCAAATTTCCTTAGGAATGTAAAGAACATTTTTTCATTCTCTTGAAACCTTTCATAACTTTTGTGAAGCTTCTTTTTTCACAACCTTCAAAACTCTAAACATTTTAACAATTTCTTGAAATCTGTAACGTCTGTAAACATACTTTCTTAACTTAATACTGTCGTTGTGATTTTAAACAATATTTATCGCGTTTTTTTAAAAAAACAATTTTTTTCAAATATATTGTTCAATTAGTGTTGTGATTGGGGGGAAATAGTGTGATCTATTGTGTGGATTCATACATAGATAGTTTACATTCATACAATTTTTAATTTTTATTTATATTGCTGTTGACCGTTTTTTCTTAAATTATTGTTCTTAGCGAAATTGATAAAAATTTGTGAAATTTGACGGATACGATTGGAGGATCGGTATAAAATGTAAAGGGATTTTATTTAATAGTGAAATAATTAAGATTAGCTTTTTGGATAAATTCAGTCATTGTTTTTTGTTATGAAAGATAAATTTTATATGTTATTCAATTTTCATTAGGGTAGGGTGGCGCGAGATGAGCATAGTTGTCTTTTTCACGTCAGTATTTAAAATCTGCTAACTCATTGCTTGAAAGTAAGTCGTTATATATATATATATATATATATATAAAGACTTACTTACAAACAAAGATATATATATATATATGTTCGCTTGGCTCATATCGCCCCATGCCTGGGGCGGACGGGATAACTGCAGACTGGCACAAGCTGGGCGCCAGAAAAAGAAGCATCTGTGGCGTGCTGTTCTGTCACCATAGTCTGGTGTAGCAGTTCCTGACCCAGACTGGTCATGATATACACCAGACAAAATTAAAATAACTTAAAATGGTACTAAATAGGTTTCTGTAATAGTTTTACACTATATTTCAGCCCTTTCTGGGAGAATATACTATGCAGACGTCACAACATTCCAGGAGACACACTGGAATATTAAAAACATAACCTGTTGTCGTATAAGCTTGCATGCTTGCATGTTTGGTTATGCTTGTGAATCGTTCAAATTTTCGATTGCTAGATTTTCAATTTCATTATTTACATTCTACATTAATTACTAGTGTTTAAACTATAATAACAGAATCTTGTTCCTTCATCCACCAGATTCTGTTCTTCGTCTGGTATGATCATTTCTCCCGCCAGTCTGGTCGACTAGAGGGAGCAGATGCTGAGCCACTGTATGGCCTCTGTCATATAAGGCAGAGACGTAATATGGCATTATAATTATTAAAAGAAGCAAAATAAATATGTTAACTATTGCAATTATCCAGATAACAAAATGTGCGCATGGTGAGGGCACGCGTGCGGATAAACCCGCATGACGTGCGCGCACCTGATCACGCAGGTGCGTCCTCAATTGAGGGTCATATCGCTTGCACGCCGTGCGACTCGCACGCGTACGGGCAAAATGGGATTGCATTGTAAAGGATAATTCTTATATTTAAATGATATTGTTGCTCGTAAAATTAAAAACAAATTAATTTTATACAAAGCATTAATTTAAATTCGAGCAATGTGATTGTTTGGATACGAAATGTCCTGGAAATTAATTTTTCCAACTTATATCTTTGGGACTGAAAGGTTGTCATTTACATTCTTCTGATCTGGACACTTTAAAGTGTCGACGTCCCTAATTAAATGAATGGGCTATAGCATTACGATGAACAAACTAAACACTATTCACGATCTTGAATAGTGACACAGACGATGAAAATAAACACTATTCACGTGCAATCAAATTCACGAAATCCACTAAAGTCACCACATAAAACCGCCAACTAATGGGTGCATGCGGGAAGCAAGACAAGCAAGACCGCAGATTTTGCAGGTTACCGCGTGCCAGGACAGCGTACTCGTGGCTCGTCGTGCATTTCCGTTGGATCGACGAAGGCTGCTACGCCATATGTATTATTCAACGACAGCGCGCGGGTTTTAAATACAGGTTTCTTCATTCCTCTTGGAAATGGTAAAAATATATGTAAGTCCATTAAAAATTAAAGACGCATTTTTTAAATTCCTTACCAATTTGATTTTAAACTTTACACAATACAAAACATGAAAGTCAAACTACAAATTGAAGTTACGCAAATAAAAAATATTTAAAGTTGAAAAATAATAAATTCCATGATATTATTATCATAAAAATTATTACACTGCGATGTAAGAATGTTACTTGGTGTAATAATTTTTTAAATTATTTTTTGCAATAACCACTTCAAAAATTGACTTGACGTTTGCATACTTCTAAATTGTGCCTAAAGGAACTTATTTGAGCAGACTGTGTGCGAACAATTTTCACGAATGCGCAGTTTAAAGATGGCTTACTTTAGGCACTGGTGAAAAAGCTGCGCATGCGCACTTTTGAAATAAGGTACTTTAGACACTGGCATAGGTAACTTTGAACACTCGCGTTGGTATCTTCTTGAAATAAATTTAGATTCAACTCGAACATTATTTCGAACATTTTTTCTTCAAAGTTTGTTTTCAAACATTTTTTATTTCAAAATTTTTTTTCAAACAAATTTCTTTACTTCACTCTATCCCAGCAAAAAAGAAAGTATTGATACGAATTGAATTGAAAAGACTAAGACACCCTGGCGGACCGGCCGAACGCAAACATTACGCTACAGCGTAACGGTAAAGTAATGCTAAAGTAATGGTAAAGTAATATGGCATTATAATTAATAAAGGAAACAAAATTAATATGTAAACTGTTGCAATTATAATAAAACGTTGAAATTTACGTTCAACGGTCATGCCGCAATTGCAACAAGTTGCTTTTGCAGCATTAAAAAATAAAAAAACATAGTGACCGTCATTGCAGTCGGGCCCCTGCATACTGGCAACCCGCTAACGTGGCTTTAAGTGGGTTGCCAGTCTGCAGGGACCCGACTTGCATGACAGCCACTTTGTTTTTTTATTTTTTAACGCTGAGAAAGCAACTTGTTGTAATTACGGCATGACCATTTAATGTAAATTTCAACGTTTTATTATAATTGCAACAATTTACATATTAATTTTGTTTCCTTTATTAATTATAATGCCATATTACTTTAGCATTACTTTACCATTACTTTACCGTTACGCTGTAGCGTAATGTTTGTGTTCGGCCGGTCCGCCAGGGCACCCTGCAAACCCCACTTTGCGACAATGACGCATTGGACCTAAGTGTCAATGCATGTGAAACTTTCATTTGAAACTTTCTATACGTACAAATACAGTGCGAAAGTCTGAAGTCAGCGAATACACTTCAATGCGTCAGCACGCAAACGCTTTAACATCATTCAATGCT
This sequence comes from Andricus quercusramuli, assembly GCA_932178445.1. Classification (NCBI taxonomy): domain Eukaryota; kingdom Metazoa; phylum Arthropoda; class Insecta; order Hymenoptera; family Cynipidae; genus Andricus; species Andricus quercusramuli. Next base: position 37,173 of record CAKNXH010002266.1, on the reverse strand, counting down.
TCTGAATTCGTGAGAGTAAAATACACACTTGAATCCGCCCCAATGCGTCACGGTGAATTTCAGCAAGTGTTGATTTATACAATGTAATCCGTAACAGGAAAACCAACGTGTAGGGCATATAGAATTTATTGTAAATGTATAGTAAATTGTCTCGTAGCTCAGTGGTGGGTACTCTGGACTGATACACGAGGGATCGCTGCATCAAGTCTTGACGCATGCACTTTTTAGTAATTTTTTTTCTGATTGCCCTCGACCACGCATTCATACGAATTCACACGCATTCAATTCGCGCTGTCTCAATTCATCTGTATGCGTCTCAATGCGTTCGAACGAATCAGAAAACGGGATTCACGCGCATTACAAAAATGTTAATTCGCCCCAATCCGTATCAATTCTTTTTTTTTTTGCTGGGATGCAATATAAAATTAGTGTTCTTCGTTACCTCCTCCCAAAACAACTTTTCCGGACGGGCGTTGCAAAAAATAGCGTGTGATACACGTGCGCATCAAAGTTTTAAAATAAATAAAATACATTGCACATCAAACAATTTTACAAATGCATTCAATAATGTTAATAATACAAATTTCCTAATTTATGCTTTCGATAAAATTGGAAATGTTTCAATTTTTATGAATGAACCATTTTAACAATAATTCTAATTGAAATTATAGTAATAATGATTATTAATATTGAAAACTACGCTCCTTACTTATGTATTCATGCTATAAACAATGCATCTCACGAAGTGCGACGCACATGCGCCGCAAATCATGCCTATCACGAAGTGCGACTCATATGCCTCGCACGTGCGTGTCCTTTACACAGTGCAGCGCATATGCCTCGCATCCTGCAGGCACGGCGTGCCTCGCATGCCGTGCAGTTAACGTGCCTCGCACGATTGTTATCTGGGATATAATAATACGTTAAAATTTACGTTAAATGGCCATGCCGTAATTGCAACAAGTTGCTTTTTCAGTGTTAAAAAATAAAAAAACATAGTGACCGTCATTAAAGTCGGGCCCCTGCATATTGGCAAACCGCCAACGGCGGCTTAAAGTGGGTTGGCAGTCTGTAGGGGCCCGACTTGAATGACAGCCACTTTGTTTTTTTTTTTATTTTTTAACGCTGAGATAGCAACTTTTTGCAATCACATAGTAAATATATTATTAGTATTTTATATGTATTATTATAAAATGAATTAAATTACAATTTTTAAAAAGTACATATTCTGTATTATTGAAAATTAAGATCTGAAAAAATGTTTTGGAATTAAATTTTCGGAATTTTTAATTTGACTCCATGATCATCTCACTTTATTTAAAACGCAACATTCATTTACGTAACTGATATATAAATAAAAAATAGTCAATTCTTCATAAAAACGACCTTTAAGCACTGTATTCTCATATTTTTTTTAGCTACAATTATTTATATTGGTCTAGTGGAATATTTGTTACCATTGTTTGATGAATTTTTAATTATTCAAACAAATGGAATTTGTTTGAATAATTTTTTTTCGAAATTTCGTTTTTTTCCTGAAAATTATTACTATTGGTCTAGTGGAATATTTATTAACAATAATTTATTAATTGTTAATCATGTAAAAAAATGCAATTTGTTTAAATAATATTAATAATTATTAATAATTAATCATTTTTAGGAAAAAACCGAATTTTCAAAAAAAAAATTAAACAAATTCCATTTATTTAAATAATTGAAAATTAATTAGGCAATGTTAATAAATATTTCAAAAGACCAATATAAATAATTTGAGGTAAAAAAAGACGAGAATGCTGTGCCGAAAAGGTCGTTTTTATGGAGAATTGATATTTTTCGTTTTAAGGGTAGTCTTCAGGGACTTGTGGCGGTGTGTTAGAGGTATCTAACCCATATGTCCGATACATGAAATTTTTCCCTGGATGATTCTCTATAAGCCTCTATACTTTTCGTCACATTTTTTCAAACGCTAAAAACTTATTTCAAAAACTGAAAAAAGTGATTTTCCCCATGCATTTTACATGGGAAACTTCAAGCCAAAACCGGCAGCAGTCAAAATCAAAAAAACGAAAAAACAAAAATTAGACATTTTCTTTTTTCGGATTTGGAACAAAATCGGGGGAATTGTTGCCCTCTAGCATGAAAAAATTGTTGCCATGCATTCTTGAGCCACCGTAATGTGGATGCTGAATTAGAATAAAAACGGTTTAAAACAAAAAAAGTCAGTGGGCGGTCTGTCTATAGACAAAAAAATTCAAAAAATAATGTATTTATTTTATTTTAAGTTTAATAACATAACCTAAAACAGAAATTAAACTGAAGTCCCTGGCGGACCGGCTGAACGCAAACATTACGCTACAGCGTAACGGTAAAGTAATGCTAAAGTAATGGTAAAGTAATATGGCATTATAATTAATAAAGGAAACAAAATTAATATGTAAACTGTTGCAATTATATTAAAACGTTGAAATTTACGTTCAACGGTCATGCCGAAATTGCAACAAGTTGCTTTTGCAGCATTAAAAAATAAAAAAACATAGTGACCGTCATTGCAGTCGGGCCCCTGCATATTGGCAACCCGCTAACGTGGCTTTAAGTGGGTTGCCAGTCTGCAGGGACCCGACTTGAATGACAGCCACTTTGTTTTTTTATTTTTTAATGCTGAGAAAGCAACTTGTTGCAATTGCGGCATGACCATTTAATGTAAATTTTAACGTTTTATTATAATTGCAACAATTTACATATTAATTTTGTTTCCTTTATTAATTATAATGCCATATTACTTTAGCATTACTTTACCATTACTTTACCGTTACGCTGTAGCGTAATGTTTGCGTTCGGCCGGTCCACCAGGGGTTCGATTAATAATCACATACTGTTAAATATTTAGTGACAGTGACTGACTAATTTGCTTTTCAATCAGTTCTTTTTAACTAATTCGAATTTAAAGAGAATGCAAATATTCATTCTGGAATTATATCATATTATGAGCTATTTTAATTATTATTATTTTGGGGTATAATAATTGGGACCCTTGTATATTACCTTATTTCCACTTGAAGTGTATTATTATACTCTGCCTTAAATTATATTCTCTGCCTCTTAAATTACTATAATTATAAAATAAATTTAAATATTTTAATTATTTATTATAAGTTATAAATACTTGATTAAATTTAAATTTACAAGATTCTTCTTCACCATTAACAGAATGATCAATTCAATTTTATACGGTCTATTTTCTCATACCTGAAAATGTTAAATTCGACCTAAACGACAATGCCACTTACGTAAGCTTTTCCTTAGTAAGGCAGATATGGAGTTTAGTATAATCTCAATACACCTTTTAGTTTTTAATTAGAAAACTAATTATTGATTAATAATTAATTATAAACATAAACTTAATATTGTAAAAAGTAAAACAAATCTCGCTCAGTAAGATTTTTTTCCTCAGTTCACACTGTACCTCTCACACTCTCAGTTAGCACTTGACTCAGTAAGTAAAAGGAAATGCTACAATTTCACACTGCGAAATTGGTGCGGGGTAAGACCCCATATTGGTATACCGGATTACTATTTTAAACCGTACTATCTACTTTTTAGTCCACTACCCATCGCATTATGAAAGAGGATATCTTAACAGTTGTAAATTGTATAATTCACCATTTTTAATTCACAATTGGAAAACGTAACGTCTGCCAGCTTATAAGTGAAACCTTACAATGCGGAGCAGTAAGTAAACAGCGCCCACCAGTGCTATTCGACTCTATACAATGCCAAACTGTAATAGCTGCTTTATGTGTTGCTACAAGTGGTATTTCGACCAGTATACTTTCAGATTACTGGTTCACACTGCATTCAATACTGTGAAAACTGCTCATTTCACAGTGGGTACGCTTTAAACCTCAGTTTTACTGTTCGAGATTGTACGTCTTACAGTGTACCTTTTTCCGTGTATGGATCCAGATAGAATACGGATTTTTATCACTTTCCGGTAATTTACGCGGTATTTATATCCTACTTCTTATCCAGTTTTATCCGGCAATCGACCGGTGCATAATATTTACTTCATCTGCCTTTGTAACCGTGTCTATACGGAATTTTTTCGTTTTTTAAACAGGGAGACCTATGACAGTGCAGCTGTCAAACTTTTTCTGATCATTTTTTTTTTGACAATTGTCAAAAAAACTAATAATTGTTAAAAATTAAAATTGTCATTAAAATTGTCAAAACTAATCTTAAGATTAGTTCCTTATACGTTTGCACCATAATTAATATACTGCATAATCTGATACAAAGAAACATTGCATCCTAACCTACACTGCTACACTAAGAGGTTAGGTTAATGCGCAGAAAGGGGTGGCTCATTCCGTCCCAGAACAGTGGCTCATTTCATCCCATATAACACTTGCAAGTGAAATCAAAATTTCACCTATTTCTGTTTTACAATTATATAAAAATCTGTTGAAAACTTAAGGTTGAATAAATAATAAGCTATCTAAATAACCACTGGAAAAATACGTAATATGTGATTAGTTTTCTATAATAAATAATCCCTGATGAGGAGGTCTGAATTGGCTTCGAAACATGTTGATCCCTAGCAGCATAAAAATGACGGAGACGGAACAAGGAAAGTGTGAGAGGTTGCAATTGGTTTTGGTACACTCTTTTTTCTCCTTTTTTTTCGTCTGTTATGTAACTGTCCCTGATGGGTCGGAAAGGAAGTAGTATTCTATATAATTATTCATAAGACAGCAGATTTCATTTGGATCATAAATAAATATTTATTTTTCTTATAAAGCTTATTAGCCAACTGTCCGTTCCCTGGCGGACCGGCCGAACGCAAACATTACGCTACAGCGTAACGGTAAAGTAATCGTAAAGTAATGGTAAAGTAATATGGCATTATAATTAATAAAGGAAACAAAATTAATATGTGAATTGTTGCAATTATAATAAAACGTTAAAATTTACATTAAATGGGCATGCCGTAATTGCAACAAGTTGCTTTCTCAGCGTTAAAAAATAAAAAAACAAAGTGGCTGTCATTCAAGTCGGGTCCCTGCAGACTGACAACCCACTTAAAGCCACGTTAGCGGGTTGCCAATAGGCAGGGGCCCGACTGCAATGACGGTCACTATGTTTTTTTATTTTTTAATGCTGCAAAAGCAACTTGTTGCAATTGCGGCATGACCGTTGAACGTAAATTTCAACGTTTTATTATAATTGCAACAGTTTACATATTAATTTTGTTTCCTTTATTAATTAAAATGCCATATTACTTTAGCATTACTTTACCATTACTTTACCGTTACGCTGTAGCGTAATGTTTGCGTTCGGCCGGTCCGCCAGGGTTATTTCTCGCGAATTTTCGTATCATATCAAGATGACAGTTTATTAATATACATCAGCTTGGTATTTTATCAAATTGTCTTCAAAAAGAAGTGGTTCCCCTTGCATGGAAATGCTTTCCCAGCAAAAAAGAAAGCATTGATACGAATTGATTTGAAAAGACTAAGACACCCTGCAAATACCGCTTTGCGACAATGACGCATTGGACCTATGTGTCAATACATGTAAATTCGTGCAGACGGTATTTCAATTTTGAATCTTTCTATACGTATAAATACTGTGCAAAAGTCTAAAGTCAGCGAATACACTTCAATGCGACAGCACCCTTACGAAAAAGAAGAATTCGAAAAGCATTGGAAAATCATTGAAGTGTAGAATTCAAGTAGCATTGGGAAAGCATTGTAAAATCATTCTTTTATCATTTGCTCACTGAATGCTATTTTTGCGGCGGATACTTTGAAAAAATTCTGTCCGACCGCTAAGGTCTTTTCTACTGAACTGAAAGGTACCATTCGGCAACTAAGAACGTGAGAACCGCTGCTACTCGGGTTTAGTGTCCCAGGGATGCAATAGATGGCAGCGCAGGTACCAAGGTGACGGGATCAAATTTGTATTACAAGCTTTTACTTGCAGAGTTTGTGTGTGTGGGGGGGGGGGGGGGGGGGG
>CAKNXH010002266.1:0-27925 GCA_932178445.1 Andricus quercusramuli | reverse complement strand
AAAAACGATTTCTCTTTGCCTGAAAACGCCCTAAATGTGTATTTGTTTATATAATTTGTTTTTAAAATAGGCAAATATTGATTAGTGGTAAAACTTTTCTCCACAAAACATCATTTTCAATATCATTTCAGCAAGGTCAGAAGAAAAAATTATGTTTTTCTCAGAAAAACGCCCGAAATGTGGATTTGTTTATAAAGTGATAAAATATTGATGAGTGGCCATCATTTTTTCAGAAAACATTTGTTTGTAAAATAAACAAATATTGATAAGTGGCCAAAATTTTTTCAGAAAAAATCATTTGCAATATGATTTCAGGAAGTTCAGATAAAAAAAAACGATTTTTTTCGCTTGAAACCGCACAAAATGTGCATTTCTTTATGTAATTTGTTTATAAAATAAGCAAATATTGATGGGTGGAAAATTTTTTTTTTTTCAAGAAACATCATGAGCAATATAATTGCAGCAAGTTCAGAAAAGAAATGTCGCTCAAAAACGACAAAAATGTACATTTTTTTATATAAATTGTTTATGAAATGAACAAATATTGATAAGTGGCAAAAATGTATCCAGAAAACATATTTGACAATATAATTGCAACAAGGTCGGAATAAAAAGCGATTTGTTTGTACCTACAAACGCCAAAAATTTGAAATTGTTCACATAATTTGTTTATAAAATGAACAAATAACATTTAATCTTGAAGTTTGATGGCCTTGTATCATGCTGACGACGAAAGCAAGCGACTTCAGAGTAGAAATAGACTTTGAAGACGAATACCCCCTAACGTGGTGTATTTCTTAATACAATTTGTTTGTAACAATCAACCTCATTGTCCAAGCAATGAATTATTGTTTTCAATAATATTCTCTGTGAAGAATATTAGAAGGTTTCGGTTTTTCTGAAATTTTTATAATTCTTCAAACAAATTAGATAGTTGCGGTTATTTTCTGAAATTTTTCACTTTTCGTCAACTTTTTACTTAGAGCGATACAAGAATTAATGCAATTTAACAAAAACAAGTGTTTAAACAAATTTTTATTTGTAACTATCTCTTGCTATATTAATGATAGTTGCGATTTCTTCTAAAATGTATCACTTTTTGTTAAATTCCGATTTCCAGTGAGGTAATAATTAATGAAATGTAGCAAACATACCTAGGTGCGAATTGTCGGTATTGCCATGGTTGGCCCAACGTTTGTAAGGTCGGCCCAACTTTGTGAGCCAATGGTCGGGCCAACCAGCGTAATGATAACGCACGCCGTCCCTATTTTACACAGTTGGGCCAACAATAGTTGCCATGGTTGAGCCAACCGTGGAATACAAGGTTGGCATACCATTGGTTTTTAAAGTTGGCCCAACATTGGGAGGAAGCGTTGGTTAACCAACTTTTTTTCTGCGAATTGATCGACGGTCCACGGTCGGGCCAACTATTATGATGATGTCGGCCCAACCTTGGACAACAATGTGGGGCCAACTTAGATTTTTGAAGGTTCGTACTAAATAGGTGGAAATACACAAAATAAGTATTCAAAAAATAAATAATAATGGATGGCGAGTATTTTGACTATCAATGCTAATGGTCCTGCTTAGAATGAATACATATATATTACAGTTTTAAACATAATATTACAAATAAAATTTCTAACGCTACGGGGTTTCGAACCTACATCTATACCTGAATCTATCGCCTGGCAGTCGGGAGTCTTACCCATTACTCTATACCTAAAGAATTGAAAGTCAACGAAAAAACCATCCTCATAAGGCATAGCTCAAAGCAGTTGAAAATAAAGAATTTTTGAACTCTTTTTTCTCATTAATTTTTTTAATATTATGCGACATCATGTAGATGTGAAATAAATTAATTGTTAACGGAAATATAAATGAAATAATTTTTAAATAAATAATTTTAACCGATAACAACACATTTTTTTCAACATTTTTGTTTTAATTTTTTTTAACAAATTTTTTGTTTTAAACATTTTTCTTCAAACAATTTTTGTTCAAAAATTTCTTATAACAAATTTTTTTTAAATAATTTTTTTCAAACATTTTTTATGCAATTTTTTCGAACATTTTTTTTTTGCGCCCAATTTGACTAATTTTTATTCGTGTAATATTTTGTTTTTTCGCGTTTTAGGCCATTTCACAACTTTTGATAATGACATAGAATGTCATTTTTAATGAGCATTTGAAATTTGCATCGACGGAACTTAGAAATTTTATCACGGAATTGTCGGTCGGGCCATGGTTGGCCTAATCTTTGCAAGTTCGGCCCAACATTGTGAGCCAATGGTCGGGCCAACCAGCCTAATGATAGCGCATGCCGTCCCTATTTTACACAGTTGGGCCAACAATAGTTGGGAGGAAGCGTTAGCTAACCAACGCTTCTCCTGCGAATTGATCGACGGTCTACGGTCGGGCAAACTATTAGAATGATGTCGGCCCAACCTTGGACAACAATGTTGGGCCAACTTTGATTTTTGAAGGTTCGTACCACACAGTCGGGCCGACCGTAGTCTCATGGTTATTTTGAGCCAATTTGCGAAAGCTCAAACGACCGTCGACCCAACCTTGGGCCAGAGTTGGACCGAGGGTCGGCAAAAGTGAGGGTACTTGCAATGGATAATATTACACCGATGGTCGGGCCAACTATCGCCCACAGTCAGGCCGACCGTAGTGTTATGGTTATTTTGAGACAATTTGCCAAAGCCCGAACGACCGTCGACCCAACCTTGGGCCAGAGTTGGACCGACGGTCGGCAAAAGTGAGGTTACTTGCAGTGGATAATATTACACCGATGGTCGGGCCAACTATCACCCACAGTCAGGCCGACCGTAGTGTTATGGTTATTTTGAGCCAATTTTCCAAAGCCCAAACGACCGTCGACCCAACCTTGGGCCAGAGTTGGACCGACGGTCGGCAAAAGTGAGGCTACTTGCAGTGGATAATATTACACCGATGGCCGGGCCAACTATCACCCACAGTCAGGCCGACCGTAGTGTTATGGTTATTTTGAGCCAATTTGCCAAAGCCCAAACGACCGTCGATCCAACCTTGGGCCAGAGTTGGGCCGACGGTCGGCAAAAGTGAGGTTACTTGCAATGGATAATATTAACCGATGGTCGGGCCAACTATCGCCCAGAGTCAGGCCGACCGTAGTGTTATGGTTATTTTGAGCCTATTAACCAAAGTCCAAACGACCGTCGACCCTACCTTGGGTCACAGTTGGGCCGACGGTCGGGTAAATTTTGGAAGCCATTGTTGGCTTCTAACGTTGGCCCAACTAAGGTGGCGGCTTCGAGCTGCTATAGTTGGGCCAACCTTGGTCAGCAAAATTCGGTTGCCAAACCCGGCCCGACCTTGGGCCGACCGTCAACTCTGGTTGCCAACCCAAATTCGCACCTGGGTAATTGTTAAATGAAATTATTATTGTTTTAAGCTATCTTCTGTTATATTACTGGTGGATAGTTGTAGTTTCCTTTCACTTGTTGGCTTCTTATCCACTTTCTACTTTGCGAGATAATCAGTAATGTAAGTTAAAGAACATAATTGTTTGAACACTTCTTCTGATTTTCAATCATCTCCTCACAATTGTTCAGCTTTTCTTTAATTTTTGAGCCAGGAACAAATGTGGGTTTCCCGCGTCCGCATTAAAACGGCCCTCATAGCCTGTGTGGATTTACATACAGAATCTTATATCCGGATAAGTTCCTTGCATTTTTAAGCCCAAGACGAATCCTTTAGGTTGAAAAATGAGTCTACGTGGCATATTTGATGTTGGAACTTCGAAAGCGGCTTTTCGAGAAAAACGTATTTAATGTTGGCGAGAGCCATAAGCGTACATGTTAGAATTTTCCTTTGAAAACAAAATATACCCATAATTTTATTAATACTGTCTTGTAGGAAACAGGCGATGAATGCATTGTTTGCATGCCCCTGAATGAGAAGGAGGCAAAACCTTTCGTTGGCTATTCCTCGTAGTTGCTGCATACGTTGGCAGAATATGGCCGCAAAATCTGCACATTTGTCCGCCAAACGCAATGCGGAAAAAAAATTCACAGAAACAGGCAGACGTGAGATGCCGCTTAGTAAGAGTTTTAGATGTTGGAGGTAAGAAAACAGTAATTACTTTTTTTCACTTTCGTCCACAATAAAATATATCAAATTAGTCGCACAAAAGAGACCCGGAAGATTGTAACGAAGAAGGTGTTTGACGATGAGTTCGTCACCGACTTCAAGAGGGGTATTAAGAGACCCGCAGCTGAAGAAACTGAAATTACAACAACAAACAATTTTTTAAATTGACAAAGCAGACTTCAAAACCGCAGCATCATACAGAGAAACCCTTATTATGAAAGCAGCACAGACGAAAAATGTAGTAAGTAATAATAATGAACGAAAAAATTTAAACGGCCCATGATTAGCTTTAAAGGTTCAATCATTGAAGCATGCGTTTTCTTATTTAATATGTCCTCGTAGAAAGTGCCGCAGACCAACTCTGCAAATGCTTACATGAGGGTTGCAAATAATTATGAACACGATGACGTCCATAAGAACATCATGCCAAAAGTAAGTAATACGTGGAAGGCCGTATCCACCAAGGGTGAAATATATGAATTTTAATATTATTTTCCTAAATTATTATTATCACATAATGTTTTTTGTTTAGTGTATTATTCGCTCCGAAGTAACATTGAGGGAATGCCTGACAGCGGATGATATATTGCGTTCAATGTGCCTACTTGCTCCTTGGAAACTGAACGATGCAGGTATTTAACTTTTTATCTCTTCAGCACAATTTGCTACCGCTACTCACAATGTCGGATATGTATGAAGAAAAGTGTTGAATTTTTCAGTCGAAACAGGTAGCAGACTCAAAGAAAGAACCTCTGAAGAAAAAGATGTTTGGATCTGCGAAGCAGGCTACAGTGGCCAAGCCTGTAAATTTTTGGAACCATTCCGGAAACACGGAACCAGAGTCAATTCGCCTGACCAATACGATCACAGTTCCCACAAAGGCAGTACAAAAGTGAAACGACAGAACCATAAGGTCATTGGTCAATGATATGCTTATGTTTTTCTTTGACAGGGAAACATTGAAGACTTCATCCTTGACGGGGAAAGGATGTAACATCCATAAAAATAAGTTGCCAAAAGCAAAATTAAATGCTGATAAAGTCGATGCCATAATAAGTGAGTATGAGGAATTTATATTATTTATTTAGTTTTACATTATTGAATTGACAATTATATATTTTTCTTACGTTTCTTGTATTGCATCTTACGCAAGACGCCGATTCCCTGAGATTAGAGGCGTAAACAGCATAATTGAAGGCACGATCAGGAATAAATTGAAAAATGCGAACAAGACCAAGAACAAGCGGAAGAAAACCCCGGACACGTACGTTGAAATATGCTTAAAATTCGTCTTTTTGTAGCACGAGAGATGGATGTAAATTTTTGTTTTCTTTTTTCAGTGATGAAGCGGATAACAGAACGTATTAGTTTCAATGCGGTATGGTTGCTTTCTTCTCATTGCCTAAAATGCGTCAGGCATTTAGTACAATCCCGAGTCGAAATTTAGACCTTACTTTGAATCTGCAGCTCCTCATTAGAACCTGCTTTGACGATCTTTAAACCTATAGCGCCTACTTTGAAGTTTTTACTCCTAGAGAATGAATCATTAGAGCCTCCTTTGACTCCGTTTGAACCTAAAGGCCCTTCTTTGAATATTTAGAAGCTACACCCAGAAAAAAAGAACCCATTGAAAAGGCGACTCCGTGAATTGCGTATCTGTCATTTGCGGATTAAGATTTTAAAATTTGAATTGGTTTGCGACTATGTGAATCGGTCAGTTTCTCGATATTAGCAGTAATAAAGTATCTGTAAGCAAAAAGGAAAGGATTCTTTCTAAAAATAGTAAATTTCTCACAAAACCGAAACTAAAGTTTCCATTTGAGCCTTAAGTTATCGAGTGCCATCGTCTCAAGAAGTCAGAGAAGAATATAAATCAGATTTTTGACTTCCCTGCAAACAAAAAAGGCCAATTGTATTTAATTGGAAATGTTGAAATGAGCATTTGCAATTAAATGTAATTGATGGAACTATCATTTAATGTACCTCAATGTATTTGAATTGGCGCAATGTATTGCAATCGTAAAGATGCAATTTGTGGCATTTCATCATTGCGGAATGATGTCAACTGAATTGCATTGTCAGTTTTCAGATGCATGTAATAAAATAAATAGAATTGAATTGTAAATTTTCATTTCAATGTAAATGTTAAAAGTATTATTAAACATGTGAAAAAATAATACATAGATTGCCTGTTTGCGAATGTTCATAATTTAAAATTATTCATTGTACAGCGTTCGAATGTATTATCGCTATTTTTATTTTTAATTCTATATTCTGAAATAAACCTGAATAAAAAAGAAAAATGTGCTTATTTTACAGAGTATTATTGTTGTCTATATGAATTATGCCTGCTTCAAAGTTTTCCTTATGTTATCTTCCCACAGTAATTTTCATAACTAATTTGTATTCCGGCAAAAATAACATCTTCACTCATTTGGCTGTTTCTAATCTACTTAAGTAACTCTCAGAAGTTAAAAAATTATTAAAAATTTATTACATTCAATTCTATTAATTAGACCAAATTTTTATATTTGAAAAAAAATTATGTTAATTTTGAATTTAACCTATGTCACACCTTTCTTATTTATTATACTATTAAATGCATATAATTCGAAAATATATTTTTTTATTTCAACAATCCGTGATTTTTTCAATTATTTTCCAATTTAGACATTTTACTTTATTCATTAAATATTTAATTAGTTTTAATAAGTACTTTAAGTCAGCAAAATTCGATAAATATTTACTGAACTTTAGTCCAAAGGTACAAATTATATAACAACTTTCATTCCTTATCATCAATTACCCACTTCAATCTCTTCAATAATACCATTTACTAACGTATTATTTTATTATTCAATAAACTGAAATCTTATTGTGAAACACCAATTAAAAACAGTTCTGGTCTATAAATTTATGTGCGATTAAATGCAATTAGATGCATCGCATGACCAATCTCCATTTTTGTATTAAAGTCGTCAATTAAAACCAAAAGGCGGTTCATTGGCTTGCGAAACGATTCAGTGCAATAGACCGCACACTGGTTCTATTGCATATCTACAATTCACTGCAGTTGCAGACATTCAATTCAATTCACTGACAAATTTTTCAATTGCGATTTAACAATTGGATATTAAATGCAATTCATCATATTTGACTTGAATTGCGTTTCACCAAAATTGTCGATTGACGATTTTATTTTTGAATTGCAGTCAACCGATTTTAAATCTATCTTTTTTTGCAGGTTTGCGAAAGACAACCAAATTTGGAGGTTATGGACAAAAAAATTAATTAAAAAATTGTCGGACTAGTCTGTAACTTCAACCCAAATCGTTTTCATTCTCTTGGGGAATCTTTCCACTAAACTGAAGTGGACGTCAACGATATTTGACTAATAAGTTTTTAAATTATATGATAAAAAACACTACAAACAAAGAATTTTATACAAAATACAAAAATTATTTTCACAGGATAAACTTTACACAAATGTCGGTTAAACGTTATTTTGTTTTTCCATGACAAACACATGCATTTTAAAGGGGGGGGGGGTGACCTACAAATAAAAGGAACTTTGATTGTTTCAAGCATATTCAGTAAAAAAAATGCATGGAAGATGTTTTAGTTTCAATGCAGCACGACTCAAAGGGTTATCTGTCAACCCAAAAATACCGAAAGTCACTCATCATTCGGCAGACGTTACTTTTGACCGTTTGTCGAATGATGTGTTTTGCGGAGTTGGTGAGCGCACACGGACGAGTGGATCAGCCAATACTGGGCAAATGACTTGCTGTTTTGTCATTTTTTAGACTTTACAATCTTCAGGATTCTTTTTGGTAATATTAGAAATATTTTTGAATGTTTTAAAATATTTTAAAATATTCTATCCAAATTAGTTTCTCCGAATAAATAGTCGTTTCAAATTTCCCCATGAATATTAGGAACAAATTTTTATTCCCTTAAAATCTTTCAAAATTCTTAAAACATTTCTACAATTTTCTTCTAAATCTTCAAAAACATATGATTCGTTTTTTTTCATATATTTTTTAAATTTGCATAATTTAACTAATTACCTTACAGTCTACAGAATTATTTTTGGCAATTTAGAAACATTTTTTAATATTCTCTTTAAACTAATTTCTTTAAATGAATAATCGTTTTGAATTTTCCCATGAAACTTAGGAACAAATTTTTATACTCTTAAAGAATAGTTAAATTTTGAGTGAAACTAATTAATTTTTAAGAAAATAGTTAAATTCTCAATCAAATTCATTCATTTTGAACGAAAATGATGAGTTCTCAACAGGAATAGTTGAATTTTTAACTAAAAAGTCGATGTGTCAACTAAACTAATGAATTTTTAACTCGAATAGATGAATCTTCGACACAAAAGATGAATTTCCGACCAAACAGTTGAATTTCCAACTAAAAAAGGATATTATTTCAACCAGAAATGGAATAGTTGAATTTTTAGTTAAACAAATTTATTTTTAAGGAAATAATTGAAATTTCAATCAAATTTTGATTCATTTTGAACGAAAATGATGAATCTTTAACAGGAATAGTAGAATTTCAAACCAAAAAGTCGAGGGGTCAACTAAAATAATGAATCTTTAACTCGAATAGATGAATTTTCGACCAAATAGTTGAATTTCCAACTAAAAAAGGATACTTTTTCAAACCAAAAATGGAATAGTTAAATTTTGAGTTAAACAAATTAATTTCCAAGAAAACAGTTAAATTTTCAATCAAATATAGGGTTGTGAGTCTATAAAACATTTAATTGAAACATTGAAAGTTTCATAAAGCAATGTCAGATTGAGGTTGAGTCATTTAACACAGTTAACGGAACCAAACGTTCAAACTAGATTTAAACTTTCTTAGGGGTAACATTATAAAAAAGGGGGGCGTCGTGTTTCATTACGGTATGTTACGGGCGGGGGGGGGGGGGGTGTGACCCAATTGAATAGAATTTTTAATTGCATGTCCTATCTAAAAAACATTTTGCTATAACATTATAATTTGTAAACTTATTCAAATATTTAAAGAGATAAGAAGAATGAAATTATGGGCAAAAACTTATTTCGAAGAATTCGAAAAAAAATTTAGAAGCTTTTCAATAATTTTAAAAGATTTGAGGAGATTTTTTTCAAGATTTCTAAAAAAAATTTTTAATGGCTTTGGTTTCATTTCAAAAGAATAAATTTAGGTTTGGAAGATTTCAAAATGTGTGGAATAAGAATATGGAAGACTTCAAAACAATTTTTATTTTCCGGGATTCAAACAATTTTTAAGTAAACTGAATTTGGCAGGGTGTCAAGAGAATGAAAAAATGTTCTTGAGATTCATGGAAATATTTCAAACGATTTTTTTCTAATGAATTGCAAGAGAAAATTAAGAATGATTAAAAATATTTTAATTATTTCCTAACATTTTTAAAATATTTCAAAATATGTCAAACGATATCCGAAAACCTCGAAAAATAGTGTAGAATATTTTAAAGAAAAATGTTTCAATTCGGTAAGATTAAACAAAAAAAATGTAGTAAATTCGAGAAATATTTATAATATTTAATGAGATTCAAAAAGAATTTAAAACTTTATAAGCTTTTACAAAATGAATATAGATTGAAAATATTTTAAAACTTCGAGAAATTTCCGAAAATTTATCAAATAGTTTTTGATTTCTTCCCAACTTCTAAAAGTCCTAAAAATCTTTTAAAAAGCCTAGAATTTTTCCTCATATTTTGTAAGATCCTGTAAAATAAAAAAATGTCTTTAAAATCTTCTAGATTCTTTTTTGAGACATCTGAAATATTCACAAATCTTTTTCAAGTTTCTCAAGAATCTCATAAAAATTAGTGAAGAGGATAAAGGAATTTTTTACAGAAAGCAGGATTAGGGTGAAGATAGGGGGGAAAAAAGGTGAGGTTTTCTGGACAGAAAGAGGTGTTAGGCAAGGGTGCCCCTTGAGTCCGCTGCTCTTTAATATGCTGCTGGCAGACTTAGAGGAGAAGCTAAAGGAGAAAGGGAAAGGGGGGACGATTCTGGGTAATAGCAAACTATACTCTCTAGCATACGCGGACGACGTAGTTCTATTAGCAGACGATGAGAAGGGGATGAACCTAATGATAAAAATGTTCGAAGAGTATGTAGGAGCAAAAGAACTGACAGTGAACGTAGGGAAGACCAAGGTGATGTGCTTCAGAAAGAGAAAGACCAATATAGGTTACGGTTGGAAGATGAACGGACTAACAGTGGAAAGTGTGGAGGAGTTCTGTAACTTAGGTTTCTGGTTTGAGACAGGAGGGGGAAACGAGGTGCAGGTGAGGAAGAGAATCGAATGTGCGAGCAAAGTAATGGGCCAAGTATGGGGTATAGGAAAGAAAAGGTTCAAGGACGATTCAAGAATGAGGGTCTGGTTATTTGATGCGTTGGTATGGGCGGTATTAGGTTATGGCAGGGCTCGCCAGAATGCAGTCTTTGACTGACAAGACTGACAGTGTCAGTAACGGAGACTAGGTCAAACCGGCCCTCATAAATTTTCGTCGAACTTGTCCTTCGACTCGTCCCTAATCCTTCACGGTAAATTACAGTTTGAAAAAATATATTGTAAATTCGAGTAGAAAAAAATCAAACCCTTCGGTGTGAACAATGAGCCGCAACGAACCGTGACCTTAGCGACCGTAACCCTTTCCAGGATTCCTGGAGAACGAAGAAAAAAATTAAGGAAAAACTTCCTGTCAGTCTCGCACTTGTCGTGCCAGTCTGCACCTGCTGAAAGTGGTGAGCCCTGGGTTATGGGGTAGAAGTCTGGGAATGGAAGGAACATAGGAAAGGGGAAAGCATGTATCCCTGGTAAAAATATCCGTTAGGATTCGTTAGAATCTCTTTAGAATCCTCTAAGATTGCAGTTAGAGTTTTAAGTGGATTTAAAGAGGAATCGTGGAACGTAATGTGTTGTAAAATCTTCTTAAGGGGATACTGGTTGTGCAGTTGATTTCGGGAAATGTTTGTAATGGGTTCTACGGGGAACCTAAGTGGAAATTATAATCTGAAATTACTTTTTAAACATTCCTTTAAGTGGATCTAAGAGGAATCTAATGGGAATTTAATAAGACTACGTTTACTGGAAAAGCGACAAATTATAAAATTGTCGTCTTAACAGGATCTAAGGGGATCTTAAACGGATATTAAAACATTAATGTTAGACTATTTATATTGGGGATATTCCAAATACTTTCACTGATACACAGAGTTTATGTTTAAAAGTATATTTAATAATAGTAAGAGTCTCAAAATAATACACTAATGCACAGGGTAGAGACAATTGGCAACTTGCTGTTTTCTCGATAACGCGCCGAATTGAAGTGAAGCTTCGGGTGCTTATCGCCCTCTCGGACCCTCAGGTACCGAGGTGTCCTTCTCACTCACACTTACTAAAAGTCCTCCTCTACTCTACTCTCTAAATTCATGAAGTACCTACAGGTATAGGTTAGTCATGTTAGCCCACAGGAGCCACTTCTTACAGAGGTGGTTTTTGCCAGCCCTAAAAGCCCAAACCCAAATCTGGCTAACAGATGCTTGGCCCTGAATCACCCATCCTTTACAATTACTGATGCTCAAATAAAACTTGAAAGATTTGTATATTTTAGAATTGCCACAGTTCGGCCATTCTGACCTTGTTGACGCCCTCGTCACGTAGGATTTATTGTGATTTACAATTTGCTTCGAACTGCGACTCTAAGACCCTGTTTTTCTAAACTGCGGCCTACCATAACTAACCTAAGGACTTATGCACTCCTTATCTTTCTCACTCACACATCCCTCCATTCTACATCGCAGAGGTCGGCTGAACCACTCTTCCAGAGAACAGCTACAATTTCATTACAAAAGAATAGACGATTATAAGGATTTTGTTAAGTACATTTCTAAATAAAATTTGCTCAAACTTATGAAGTAGCATTATCCAATAAAGAAAACTCGCTCATGTTCACGTACTCATACCTTGTTTACATTTAAAATTCTACCATAAGAGAATAACCTACAGTTCATTTCACGACGATGGTTTCGGAATGAATTCAAGGCGATCAACCGACATTACACCTTGGTAACGCTTGTTGCTTTGTTTTTCGCCTTCGATATCCTCAACCGCATACCGGTCATTTCGCAAAACCTTTGTTATCTCGTAGGGCCCTCTCTTTTTTGGTTCTAACTTTCGACTCTCGCCAGTGGATGGGGAATCGCTCAATATCATTACTAAGTTACCGACTTCGTATTGTCGCGGTGCCTTGCGCTTCTTATCGAAACGTTCTTTCATCGCGACGGCATTTGCTTCAAGTAATTCCGCTACGTCCTCCTTCGGCTCCTCGACTGCTCTTTCGCGGTTTAGTTGTATAATTTCACGCGTTAGCGGATTATCGAGAAGACCCGGTGCTCGATTTTTAAACACTACTTCGTAGGGAGTTCGCTTGGTTACTTTGTGCTCGCAATTGTTTATCGCCCATTGCACGTCCGACAATTTTTCGTCCCAGTCGCGATTTTCGTCATCGTCCGTGATACTAGCGAGACAAGTCGAGAGTACTCGATTTGTTCGCTCTACCTGACCGTTAGCGCGTGGAACCCCGGATGCAATTTTCACGTGTTGAATTTCGTATTCCTCACAGAATTGTTCAAACTCCGCGGCGGTAAACGCGGTACCTCGGTCGCTAATTATCCTATCCGGTTTTCCATAATGAGCAATAAATTCTTTAACCATCTGCACAGCTTCCACGGCTGACTGGTCTTTCACAGCTTTCAGGACCGTGTACTTGCTGTATCCACAGAAAATCGCGCCCACATATCTATTTCCACGTTCTGAATTTACGTATGGACCAGCGTGATCCACGTGTACGCATTGAAAAGGGTTAGTACCCTTCTCCAACGGGTGCAAGTATCCCGGCTTTTTACCGCTGGGTGCCTTATAACAAAGGCAATTAATGCACCGTCTTATGTGTTCGCTTACGAAATCACGCATTTTCGGAAAATAATAATTTTCTTTTAGTCTTCCGGGGTTTTTGTCTACGCCCAAATGCGTCAATGCACTATGAGCCTCCGCGACCAACTCATGTTGTGAATCGACAGGCACGTACAAGAGAAAACGTCCCTTCTTTTTTCCATACACCCTTGCATTGCACATCGTGAATCGTTCATGGGTTTCTTAATCACCTGGACAGTTTTTCGTAGAAATATTCTGTCATCTCCTGTGACGGTTTCTTTTTGTAATTTTGAGCCGCCAACCGCAAACTCAAAACGCTCTTCTTCCAAGGGAAGTTTTTCTTTAAAAGTCCCACCCAGCCTTGCCAATCACGTCGATCGTCGGGTTTCAGGCTGTCTCTCCAGCGACGCGCCCCGCCGACCAACTTTGCCAGGGCATAATGCCTGATCGCCAGGTCATCCCAGTTGTATTGCTCGCCACATTCTTCTACCTTATCAATCTAGTCGACGATGCTGATATCCTTTTTCACTGGATCAAACTCTGGAATCACGCCAGAGACGTCCCGGAACCACCTCGCTTTCTTGTTTCCCTGCTGCCGCTCGTTCTCGCTATCGCTTACCATGTTGCTGCACTCGTCACAGGAACAACACTGCACGGCTTCCTAGTCTCGTGATACCGACTTTAGATCCCGACCGCGTACTTCGAAATCGAACCGACGCCAAACATTTGTCTCGAATCCCACCGCTGCAATTGTTAGACTATTTATATTGGGGATATTCCAAATAATTTCACTGATACAGAGAGTTTATGTTTAAAAGTCGCGTATATTTAATAATAATAAGAGTCACAAAATAATACATGAATTCACAGGGTAGAGACAATTGGCAACTTGCTGCTTTCTCGATAACGCGTCGAATTGAAGTGAAGCTTCGGGTGCTTCTCGCCCTCTCGGACCCTCAGGTACCGAGGTGTCCTTCTCACTCACACTTACTAAAAGTCCTCCTCTACTCTACTCTCTAAATTCATGAAGTACCTACGGGTATAGGTGAGTCATGTTCGCCCACAGCAGCCACTTCTTACAGAGGTGGTTTTTGCCAGCCCTAAAAGCCCAAAACCAAATCTGGCTAACAGATGCTTGGTCCTGAATCACCCATCCTTCACAATTACTGATGCTAAAATAAAACTTGAAAGATTTGTATATTTTAGAATTGCCACATTAAATTATTTTGTACGGAATTTTTCTAAGTGGATCCAGCGGTAATTTAAGAGGCTGCGTTTACTACAAATGCTGCTAAGGATATAATTGTCATCTTAAGAGGATCTGAGGTAATCTTAAACGGACATTTAAATACTACATTACCCTGGTAAAAATACCCGTTAGGAATCGTTAGAATTTGTTTAGAGGCCTCTAAGATTGCAGTTTGAGTTTTAAGTGGATTTAAAGACGAATCGTGGAAAGTAATGTGTTGTAATATGTTCCTAAGGGGACACTGGGTGCGCAGTTAATTTCGTGAAGTATTTGTAATGGGTTCTACGGGGAACCTAAGGGGAAATTATAATACGAAATTACTTTTTGAACATTTCTTTAAAGGGATCTAATAGGAATTTAATAGGAACATAATTCTAAGAGGATCTAAGCGGTACCTAAGTAGACCTTAAGACGCGAAATTATTTGTTGAGAAATTCTTTTAAATGGATCTAATGGGAATTTAATAGGTCTACGTTTACTGAAAAAGTTACAGAGTAAATAATTGCCGTCTTAAGAGGAATTAAGGATATTTTAAACGGACATTAAAACTCTGAATTATTTTGTATGGAATTTCTGTAAGTGGATTTAAAGGGAATTTAATAGGTGTGTTTACTGGAACTGTTGCTAAGTATATATTTGCATTTTAAGAGGATCTAAGTCAGGGGTCTCCACAATCGACAGGTGCAGCGTGACCCAGGATCGCACGACCTTTTCCAAGATCTACCATTTTTTTTTCGAAGGAAAACTGAGAGAAAATGTATGACCTCTCGAGAAAAAATCCCTGTTGGAAGGGCTCAGTTCTGAAATTTGAACATAGAGGACCGTTTTTTAAAGGGTTCCAAGCGGCTAGAATCAGGTAAAGGATTTTGACAGTTCTGGGTCAGAGCTTGGTAGATCCGACCTACTGGCCTTCGATCGCTAGAAGATACAGGATCTTAAATGGACATTAAAACACTAAATTTGTTTGTGGGGAATTTCTTTAATTGTATCTAACAGTAATTTAAGAGGATGCGTTGCCTGGAAAATTGACTAATCATATAATTGTCGGCTTAAGAGGATCTAAGGGGATCTTAGACGGACATTAGAACACTACATTTTTTTTACGGAATTTCTCTAAGTGGAATTAACGGTCATTTAAGAAACTGCGTTTACTGGAAAAGTTACTGAGTATATAACTGCCGTCTTAAGAGGATCTAAGGGGATCCTAAGTGGACTGTTATGTCAATAGAATGTTGCACGTGTTTCAGGAACCTTACCATTTTTTTAACCCACCTTCTCAGAATATGTCTAAAATCAAGAAATAATGAATATATATTCCTGAGAGGACCCTGGGCATTCAGGAAAAAAGCATGGCCGAGATTTTGTAACGAACATTCAAGCGGTTCAATAGCGCAATTGGCTAAGGCATCGGCTAGGTACATACGGATTAGGTAGTTTAGGTAGGGTTCGAATCCCCAGCGAGTGCAATTTTTCAACGGGTTTGAGCGTGCGATTATATGTGTAGGGGACCGTGCGTGAAATTAGGTTATTTGAAATATGAAGTGCCGCAATAATACAAAAAACATTTTTTTTGTCACACATCAAATACACATTATACGCATACAGAAACCTCATAGAAACCTTTTAAACTCCCAGTAAGCGAGGACAAAAAACCCTTCATCTCCTCTTAGATTCTATATAAAAACCCCTTACAAACCTTATAAGATCCTTGTAAAACCCCAGTACACCCCGAATCAGATCCATTTAGGAACATTTCAGATATACATTAGACGCACATAGAAACCTCGTAGAAACCTTTTAAACTCCCAGTAAGCGAGGACCAAAAACCCTTCGTTTACTCTTTTAGGTCACTATAGGATCCACTCACAAACATCATAAGATCCACAGTATATGCTCTTTCAAACATGGAACAAAACCCCTTTACAAAAATCATAGGAAACTTTAAATTCCTAAATGTATAAGGATTCTAAGAGGATTCTAAGAGGAATTTTTAGCAGGGATGAGAGATTTCTGAGATGGGTAATGGGGGTTAGTTGGAGTTGCCCAGGATACATGTTGAGGGAAGAACTAGGAAGGGAGAAAATGGTAACGAGACAAATTAAGAGAGCCTGGAGGTTTGAAGAGAAGCTGAAAAGGGGAGATGGGAGCAGAATAGCACAAGTATGGTTGGACGAAGTTCGGAACAAGGAGACGAGAGGAAATTTGGGAAACTCGAAATGGGGGAAGAAAGGTCAAAAATGAGGAGGGTTTGTGAGATACAAGAAGGGTTTCTGGATTGGCAGAACATAGAATTAGATCTATTAGTAAGACAAGGAGAAGAGAGATGGAGAAAGATTATGGATTCTAGGTACAATAGATGGTATATGATGGTCAAAGAGTTGACGGAACCAGAATATTTGCAAAAGATGAAAAAGGAAGACAAATGAAATAGGGTGGTACGATTTAGAATGGGGGAAAGAGTGAGAGCTTGTAGATATTGGATGGATGAAGAGGACAATCTGTGCAGAGTATGTGGATACGAAGTGGAGTCATGGGCACATGTGTTAGAGAGGTGTACAGGAGAGGAAGATGGACAGTTGAGTGTGGATGAGTGTGTGAGATGGATCTTGGATGGTAATGGACAGGGAGTGATGTGAATGAAAAAACTGGAAGAATTAAGAGAAAGCAAGGGATCAGGGCAGAGCCAAACGGGTAATCCTGTTTAAAGGGAAGTAACCAGTAAAAATTTTAAATTTCAAATCGGTGAAAATGCATTTGATGGTAAGAGAAAACGGAAGCCCTGGAAGATCGCTCATTTTAGAAGTTTAAGAAGAATTGTATTAATAGTATTGTTATTATGTAAGGCGAAGCATTAAAATATAAGCAACGGATAAGATAGACTAAGGATGAAGTGTAAATATATGTACAGGGAGCGGAGGGCCTCAAACCCGTAAAAGCGAGAGATTTAATATACATACATACATACATACATACATACAAAAGAAACTGATAGTACTCCTTTTCTTGTTAATAATTGAAATATTTGTATGACTAAAAAAATATTTGAAAAGCATTTAGTGTTACATCAAAATATTGTTTTATTTATTTATATTCATCTAGAAAAACTTTTTTTTATTCAAAAACATATATTATGTTTTTAAACATAATACAAAAAATGTCACGTAACGGCGATTTGGGGGGGGGGGAGGTCCGAAGGGAATTTTATGCTTTGTTACATGGGGGAGTGGGGTTAGAAAGGTCGAAAATAACGTTACGTATTATCCCAGCTGAAAATTCCTGTACAGGAACCTCGGAGGATCTTGCACATGTTCCTGTACACGAACCTGTGCAGGTAATCTTGGCGGTTTCTGTGCAGGAATTTGGCGAAGGACACTGTACATGATCCTGTAAAGGAACCTGTATACAAGCTAACCTTTGAATGTTCCTATACAGGTTCCTTCACAGAGTCAATTGAGGTGTGGGTTCATGTACAGGAACATGTTCAGGATCCTCGCTGTACATGAACCTGCATAGGAACTAATCCGTGAGGGTTCGCTGGTGGTTTGGCTCTCTCGATAGTGAGTTGGTTCTTCAGGGGAATAAAAGGAAGGCAAGTTTATAGCTGTAAGCTGTAAGCGTCATCAGTTTTCGCAATGGCTTTCTGTAAAGGGCCCTATACGTGTTTCTGTACAGGATCCTTCCAAGTGTTCCTTTGACGGCTTTCTGTGAAGGATCCTATGCACGTTTCTGTACGGGCACCTGTACAGGATCATTCAAAGGTTCTTTTGTCGGTGCAGGTTCCTTTGCAGGATCATTGGTAGTTTCCTTCGCCAAATTCCTGCACAGGTACCGTCAAGATTACCTGTGCAGGTTCGTGTACAGCAGTGGTCGGCAAACTTTTTTCTCACTTTTCAGGTCTGGGCAGGCTCGGCCCGGCTTAATTTTTTCTGCTACTTTCCGGTCGGCTCACGGAGCTCAGTGCGGATGCGCTCGCCCCGGCGGGTGTCCTTTGTCCACAGGCAGGTCAAAGTAAGAAAATTTAAAAACTTTTAATTTTTCAACTAGCGATTTAAAAATAGTATAATCAGCATCTACGAATTTTTCCGATTCCAATGATATATTACTTGCCTATGAAAGTTGAAAATTTGAAGGAGTTTAATATCAAAAAACTTCAGCTCAATATTCAATTTAATACTAAATGCTTCTCAAATTGTCAACCTTTATAGACAAATTACATATCGTTGAAATCGGAAAAATTCGCAGATTTCAAAAATATAATTTTCAAATCGCTAATTGAAAAATTAACGATTTTTACATTTTGTCAATTTGTCCTATTTTCCAACAAAGGACCCCTGAGAGAAGGTTCGGTCTGCCCAAGCTCTCAGGTACCTGCCCAGAAAGTAGGTCGTTGGGCAGCCCGGGCAGGGTAGCCTGCCCTGGGCAAGAGCGTGCCGACCACTGTTGTACAGGAACATGTAGAGGATCCTTCGAGGTTCCTGTACAGGACTTTTCAGCTGGAATGTGAACGCTCCCTTATGCAAATATGTATTTCTATATCAAATATTTAGTTAAAATATTGAGAGGTGTAGCACTGATGAAAATTAAAACATGTTTTTGAAAGGAAACAATTTATAAAAATAAGCCTAATAGTTTAATGAAACAGTAGAATGTTATTTTATTCATTTCCATTCGAAGTTTCTACATTATTCTTAATGAAATCGTTTAAAAAATTAAACATTCTAAAAACTGAATATGTATTAAATACGAAATTTATTTTCATTTTTTGAAATTAATTTTCAAATTTTTTGAATAAAATATTCAAAAAAATTACATGTTTTTAAGGAATTAACACGTGGTTTCTTTATTTGAATTAGTTGAAACGATTTGCTTCGAAACACAAAGGATACTATTAAATGTTTATATTGGATACTTGATAGTATTTTCTCTTATTTTAAATTTCCCGCCCTAATGTTTGAAACTTTGAAACGTATCCAAAGTTTCTTAAAACTTCTCACATGGTCAAAGTTTTATGAAACATTGCAACGTCAATTTTGGCGCCAAACGCAAAACGTCAAATCACTAGACATTTCAGCCAATGATTTTCTCCTAGTAATCCACAGAACACTGGCATTGGCTGAAGCGTCTAGTTAGTAATTTGACGTTTTGCGTTTTGCGCCAAGTTTGATGCTGTCATGAAACTCCACCCTGACCGAGCAAGAGCGGTAATTGTTTAACTTAGAGCAAAGACAACGTGTTTAAACTATATAACAAGTAATTGGCGCAAGAATTTGAGACATCTATTTTATTCGCATATATTTTCCAGCTCTTAGAAATGTATATAATATTGAAATAAATAAAGAAATGCCTCTCTGACTGCTCGTAGCAGACGATAATTTAGGTAAAATGTGGTTTATTTGGGGAAAATGAAGTAAACGTTTGGAATTTGAAAGTGAATAATGAGATAATATTGCATCTTATACTTCGTTGTAAATAAATTGAGTGCAGAAAATATGAATTTTCAAGTGCAGTCTGGATATGATGTAAAAAAATTAGCTTTTATAAATTGAACATTTTGGATGTGCTTTTATTGTATAAAATCAATATTTATACAATTATTGCATTATGATGTGATAATAATTATTATTATATACAATTATTATCATTAGTCAGGTTCTGAACGTTGACCAACTCTAATAAAAAATTTATAGGGTTAAAACACTTTTTCATTCATTTGTTCATTCAATTAATTTCACTGATTGTTAAAAACATTCACAAATTGTTTAAAAACAATTTAAATGTATTCATATTCTTATTTCCATACACATGTCATAAATAATACATACATACTATTTGAAGTACTTGCCATAAATTATTGCAGTATTTCAATCTGAAATTCCAGTCATGTAAAATTAAGTAATTAATGTTAGAAGTGCTAAATTCATTACAAAATGTACTAATCCAATTGATTTGAATAAAATAATCTTAATATTTATAGAATGGAATTTCAGAAAGCCCGCTTATAACCCTTCGCTGGCACTACGGGGTCGAAAAGACCCCAGGCTTGTTGAAACTTATTTAAGTCCCTTCAACATTCAAAAATGGTACTAATGGAAAATGGTATTAATGGTTATTAATTTTTTCGTGAAAAAATGTCACTTTTCAGTATTATTTAACTTTTACAATCTTTTTTAATATTAAAATAAATCTTGAACTAAATAACCCACAGCATTCTTTGAAGTAACTCTCCAAGAGTGTGTAAAAAATTCAGCTACTCAAAATAATGAATTGGCTTTTTGCGGGAAGCCTTTTTCACTTGGGGTCGAAAAGACCCCAGTATGCCAGCTACGTTACGCGTCGGGAAGTGTTCCGTCGAAGGGTTAATTCAGCCATTTTCTCCAAATAGTCGTCTCCTACCAAAGATATTAGTACCTAGATGCGGCAAGGGTCAGGAGTGGGGACGCCGAATATATATATGTCACTACTTTCTAGCCTACGTTGAGGTGCTGCCCTCTTCAACTTTTCATTGTTTCCATGGTAACCGCGTCAAATCGTGTGAAATGTGAATGAGTCACCGTCGGTGGTGAGACTGTGAGAGCCTAGCGAGCAAAGAGACTCGCCAGGCTTGCTATGAACATTGGGTTGAAGTTTCAGACGTCTAACCTGATGATTTTTTTTTAACTTATTGAAATAAAAGAAAAAACAAAAATAAGGTTCTAAAGTTTCTAAAATCAACATTTTTTATTTATTCACTAGCTGAAATGTACCCAGCGTCACCTGGAATTTTAAGAGATTTCATAGAATTTAAAGGAATTTAAAGACACTTTAAAGGATTGCAAATGATCTTGAAGTAATTTTAAGGAATTTCAAGAGATTTAATGAGATTTCAAAAATTATTAAAGGATTTCAAGAGATTTATAGTATTTTTAAGAAATTTCAAGGGATAAAAAGACTTTAAAGGATTTAAAAGAATTTGCAAGGGATGCTAATTGATTTTAGGGATTTAAAAAGAATATTAAAAGAGTTGAAAAAGAGGTTTTTTCAGAAATTTCACAAGATTTAAGATATTTTAAGTGATTTTAACAAATTTGCAGGAATTGGGAGAGATTTAAAGATATTTCAAAAGATTTTAATAAACTCCAAGGGATTTTGATATATTTTAAACAATTTTAAGAAATTTACAAAGGAATATTAAAATTTTTAAAAATCTGTTGAACATATTTTGAAATCTCTTAAAACCCCTTAGAATGTTTTCAAATCTCTCGAAATATAATGAAATCTCTTGAAAATCTTGAAACTCTTTTGCAATCCCTTTAAAATCTTTAAAATCAAGTAAAATCCCATAAAATGGTTCAAATCCTTTTAATTTTCTGTAAATCTCTTAAAATGACTTGAAATATAATTCCATCAAGTCACTTAAAATCTGGTGAAATCCTTTAAAAGCTCTTAAAATACCTTAAAAATCCTGAAAGTGACTAGAAATCTTTTAAAATCCCGGGCAATGCTAGGTAAATTTCTGCTAGTAAATAAATAAAAAAATGGTTTTGGGAACTTTTTCCATATTCTTAATACAATAAAAGTAGATATACAGGGGCGTTTCTGGATCAATTAGTATTAGTGAGTATCGGTGTGTGTGTGTGTCCGTGTGTATCCGTGTGAGGCTGGCATGGACACCGTGCTGCTTAGCTTCTAGAACATTCTCGAGGGATCGTGGAGCTTCTCGAACATTCTCGAACATTCTCGAAGCTTATGATGACGTCACAGAATATTTCACAATTGTCAGAGTTTCTGGATCAATTAGTATTAGTGAGTATCTGTGTGTGTGTGTGTGTGTCCGTGTGTATCCATGTGAGGCTGGCATGGACACCGTGCTGCTTTGCTTCTACAACATTCTCGAGGGATCCTGGAGCTTCTGGAAAATTCTCGAAATTCATGATGATGTCACAGAATATTTCGCAATTGTCAGAGCCGAATTGATGTAAACAGGTTCAAGAATGATCTATTGCTTCCTTATAGATGAAACAGTCATATTTAAGGCGCAAATATGCAAGTGTGTATGTATGTGAAATTTGATGTGACATCCTGTTTTCGTCCATATGAATTCGATTTATTCTCACGGATCAGGTTGCATCCGGTAGCTACTCCAGTTTCTGAGAATTGTACGAACGGAATTCATGAATATAAAACGCATTTTGAATTTTACGTAAAATAGCTTCAAGGTTACATTTTTTTTTCATTTGCCCCTGAAGTTACATCGCAAAAACGTTTTCTGTTTAGGTATTAACCTTCATAATAATAATAATAATAATTCTCAGCTACATGAGGCGCGAGCTGCAAACAAATTTGCAGTGTATTACCAGATTCACCGTGCTAAGCTTCTCGAACATTCTCGGAGCTTAGGATGACGTCACACAATATCACACAATTGTACGAGCTGAATTCATGTCAAGACACGTTTAAGGTTATTACGAGAAAAAAACAAGGCTGATTTATTGCTTCTGAAAAGAGTTTCTTTTGTCAAAACTTCCAAGGTTATTGTACTGATACATTAGATTTTGCGTTGCAAAAATATATATTCCGAACGTGTCGATTATAATGTAGAACGTTCTGGCCGAGAAGCTGCCAACCTGTAGTGGTCCATGTCCGTGCTAAGCTTATAGAACATTCTCGAAGCTCATGATGACGTCACAGAATATTGCGCAATTGTACGAGCCGAATTCATGTCAAGACACGTTCAAGGTTATTACGAGAAAAACAAGGATGATTTATTGCTTTCTGGAAAGAATTTTTGTCGTCAACAACTTCCAAGGTTATGGTATTGAAACATTAGATTTTGCGTTGCAAAATATATATTCCAAACGTGTCGATTATAATGTAGAACGTTCTGGCAATACGTGCAAGGTTATAACGAGAAAAAAGGATGATTTGTTGCTTCCTCACGGATAAAAAATTCTAGAATATTCTTGATGGTATCGTCAAAATATACTACGGAATTTCTGAAAATAATTTCTTTCGGCAGCAGCTTCAAGGGTATTGTACTGACGCATCACATTTTGCGCTGAAAAAATTAAATCACGAACGTGTCGATTACAGTGTAGAACGTTCTAGAACCTTGTTGCATCACATGATGCTGGGTTCTGAACCAAAAAGTAAGACGGAGTCTGGATGCGCATTATAATACGAACTATGGATCTTACTTTTGAGTCAAGGTTATTTCTTATTCCAATTAAACAAATATGATCATTCATTTAATATACAAATGATGCAGGTGTATAGGTGAAATTTGACATGGAGGGCTATGTATGACATCCTCTTTTGTCTATATGAATTTGATTTATTGCTTTCATATAGATATTACTTTTAACTAAAAATTCCTGTCTTTCTTTATTCAGTGCACATTCATCTCATGAAGAACATTCTGCATTCTAGAAAACTTCTCGAACTTTAGGCTAAAGTGACAGATATATTATTAGAGAACATTCTACAGTTAAAGTGGTTCATGTCCGTGCTAAGTTTCTAGAATATTTTGATAATGCCATCCTGAATTTCTACCTTACCAGTATTGATACTGAGCCAAAATCTATGTATTTAGATGAAAGAGATCTTTCTTTAGGCTAAAGTGACATATATATTATTAAAGAACATTTTACAGTTAAAGTGGTTCATGTCCGTGCTAAGTTGCTAGAATATTTTGATAATGTCATCCTGAATTTCTACCTTTCCAGCATTGATACTGAACCAAAATCTATGTATTTAGATGCAAGAGATCTAATAATAGAAGGCTACTGAGCCACTTTTACAAGAGGTTGATGCATCTCTACTTTACCGACATCAAGGCCATTTCACAGCTGTCACAAAATAATATTGCACAATGGTGAGTACCAAATTTGTCTAAAAAATTTTTCTACATGTTTCAAAAATATTCTACATGCAGTTTAATAATAAAAATAATTATAATGATAAAAACCATCATTATTATTATTATTTAATATGTCTTCGGTTTATTGGAAGAGCTTCCTCAATTGACACTACTGAAAGACAGTTGAATTAAAGCATTTATTAAAAGAACGGTGGTTCCTTCTAGAATGGCTTTCCATGAAAATTGTTTGATCAATGAAATAAAATTCATATTTAAGAAAAAAGTTGAGGATATGGAAGGAAGATTGATAGCAGAGATGGTGATACGTATATGTATATTGGAGAATTCTGTTTTATGACTGCAAATGCATATATTGCTTCTCACGAAAGAAAAAAGGAGAAAGAACTGATTTTTGAAATATTTTACTCTTATTATATACCACAGAAGATTATGAATCCACCCAAGACAAAGAAGCATCAAAATATGTGCTGGAACGAGTAAATTTAGAGGAGTAAGGTGAATCTTATAAGAATGTAAATGTTGATTACGTTACAATAGACACGAAGTTTTTCTTTTCAAACTAATATTTATCACATCATCTCAATGGTTTAAGCATGAACACCTATGGTTTAAATAAAGAAAAGAAAGGATAAATGATAATAATATGAGTGACGAAGAAGTTGTCAATGAAAATATCATCTATCATTTCACATGAAATATGAAAACTCTATTTCAGTAGGAGAATTAATTGCTTCAATTTTTATAAGTAGACTAGAAAGTAAGAAAAACATACATAAGAGTGATAAAGTTCTTATAGCTGTATTCAAGTGCGGGAAATATACATATATTTAATCTTAAGTACATAAAAGTGAGTAGTGAAATAAAACTCTTGTTATGGATTTTTTAGTTATTTTCTAATAACAATAATAATAATAATAGTTGGTTGGGCACTCGGACTTCACCTCAGAGGCCCGGAGTTTGATCGCTGAGCCGGTACCTCTTGAGATTTTTCTATGTACCTTTACCGAGGTTCTGGTGGTTCGGATCCCATCCTAATCTTCAGGCCCCCACATCATGCACCTGACTGCAAACCCCAATATGTGAATAATGGGGTAAAACACAGTCTTTGTCCAATATGTCAAGGCACACGCTCATATCAGATCGCTTGATTGCATTATATTAATGCGCCCGTGACTGATAATATATATACCGAGGCAGCCCCGTGCATACTATTAAAAAAAATCCAACTCTATTTAAAAATGCCTTCGGCATATTGAAATGTAACCATCTTAAGCCTGGGACATTAATTTAAAAATACATAATGAAATAATGTTACAGTTTTTTATTCAGAAAAATGAAGTTTCAACTCATAAGAAAATGATAGTAAGGCTTGAAGTATGTGCAAGAGAGAGAGAGAGAGAAACCATGTGATGTAATTCACTTATAAGCTGTAGACTGAAATAATTTTTATATTAAAAACCAACTCATAATAAGGTGACAGCAAGGTATAAAGCTTGTGTGTAGGTCAGAGAGAGAGAGAGAGAGGGAGAGAGAGAGAGTGAGAGCTATGTATTGAAAAATTTTGATTTTGTAACATTTGCAAGATTTCGGGAGGCTTTGCGGTTGAGCGACTCAAAAACAGTTATAAATCTTATAGCATGCCTCTGCAAATGAGTTAAACCATATAAAAATTCTACACGCATCTTGAAAATACCAACAGATTCTTAAGAGATCTTATTACATCCAGTGGTTCACAGTGAGAGTTTTAGAATTTTATATCGATGTAGCTAAGATATTAAATAAACTATTAGCCATTAATACCTGATAGTCGGGTGATAATTTTTAATAATATTGCTTGAAGTATTTTCGAATGAAGAACATATAATTCGAAAGCTGTTGTTAGAATTTATAAAATAAAATCAGCTACATAAATATTATAATGGACTGCAAGAAACGTTGAAATCACCTTCCACATAATGGAGAAATCTGCTGAAAATATTGAATTTACTTACTTGAAACATTGAAATAAAGTATCATGAATGATAAAATAAATTCAGTAATATTAAAATCTAATACAAGAATTCTGTGAATCAATCATTGAAAAATGATACAATGATCTAGTGATAACATGCACATCTACTTTCTGTAACTCTTAAATCAACATTTAATGATATAAAAATTTAATTAAATCATAATAAAAATGCTGAGTGGAGTATTGATTACGTACATTAAAATCTCTATTATATATAACAGCTGCAAAGCTGGTTTTTTCTTAGAACCAACATTTTTTAAAATTGTAGTTAAATGAATCGATATGAGAGGGCAAGGATTTCTGGTTAACAGAATGATGGATATGCAGTTGTTACCAAAGATTATTATAGAGTGCGCCACCAACGGATACGCTGCTTTTCCCTGTTGAATCTTAAGTTATCCTAAATCAAGTTTAACTAAAAAATATTAAAATGTATATGGAAGAAAGAGAAAGAATAGAGGATGAGAAGGATGATGAGGAGATGATAAAGAAAAAAGGGGGTGAGGAGGAGGAGGAGGAGGAGGAGAATACGATGAATATTAGAGTTAAGTCAAGGAGGTACTGAAAATATTAGATTCATTGATTATATGCTCTATGTCGTCTGTTAAAGGTTTTAAAAGCTGTGTTGAGCTTCCTACACTTTCTTCTTGCAAAATTTGTGTGTGTATATGTGGCACTTGAATGCAAAAATAAAAGAGCACACCGCCTTCCAAATAACAAAAAACTAAGGAAACTGTAGGTAATGCCTTGTTCCTGCATCGTCACTCTCGGTGCTGCCCTCTGCTTTGAGCTTGATAAATCACCATCCTCATATAATATTGGCTTCATGTTAGTCGTAAATTAACATTTAACTGTATTTGAATAAATTCAGTTGAACATATCAGGATTTCAGGTTAACTACTATCGGATACGCTGCTTTTCTTACAGTTGTAACCACGTTCCTCCAGTTGAATCTCAAATTATCCCCAATAGAATAAACTAATAAAGCGTGGAAGAAGAGGACGAAATTGAGGAGGAGGGCAGAGGAGGAGGAGGTGATGGGTATGATAATGATGTAGTTAAGACAAGTAGGGACTGAAAATATTAGATTTAATGATTATATACGCACTAATCTTCTGTTAGATGTTTTTATAAGCTGGTTTCCTAAAAAAAAAAAAAAAACTACAATGAATTCAGGTGAGATAATAAAGAAAAACACATACATTTCAAATTAGATTCATTTATTCAACCTATTTCATATAATAATAATAATATCGAATAGTAAAAAACTTAACAATGTTAACTACAGGAAATGTTCAATTAGTAATTGCGAATGTGAATTTAATTACATTTAACTAGTTGCTAAACTAAAAGAAAAAAAATATTATTCAATAACACCAATCTCTCGCAGTTCATTAACAATTGAACTAATTTCGTGTACATTATTGATGTTTCCAGCTACTAGAGCTTGTAAAAGAAAGCGCAATCTATCTACAAGTATATTTGGATCTAACATTTCGACTTCTGTTTTTTCTTCTATTTCATATTCAGAGGAAAGGTTACTTTCAGCATCATCATCCTCATCTTCCTCTTCCTCATCGTCATTATCATTATCATCAGCATCATTTTTTTTGCTCATCACGGATAGAGAATTGCCATCTTGGCTAAATTCTTCTTCTGCTTGTACTTCTTGCTTCTTCACAAGCGGTTCCACTTCATG
>CAKNXH010002265.1:323074-362905 GCA_932178445.1 Andricus quercusramuli | reverse complement strand
TGCCTTTGAGCTTTGAAGTTTAGCGACTTTTTTGCACCAAGTTTGACCCTGTGCAGAAATTGCCCCAATTAGCCCTGATACAAGAAGGTTTTTGATCGGATCCCGGCCGGGCTCCCCGTGATTAGATTTCATGGACGAGAGCCGACCGGATACTAGTCGGGTTACTTTTTTTTGTAGAAATTACAAAATTTTTTAAAGAAATGACATGATCAAAGACTCACTAACAAATGCTAGATAAAATATTTGCAAAATATAAGAAAATTCTCCGGACCAGTAAGCAAAAAATACCTTCTTTGAATCCTTCAAACAAGAAACATTTAATTTTTTCCAGTATCTTAACTTTTGAATTGGTGACGAAGTTTATAAGAAATTTGATGGCGTTTTTTGTGATGTACTACCGTATTGGAAACAATGTTGATATTAGATTTTTTATTTTTTATTCTGATAGATCTTTCCGTTCAATTTCAGAATCCACCAATTATCTAAAAGACCATTTTTTTATTTTTTCTCAATTTTTTTGTGAGTTGGTACTATTAGGGGAGCGGCGGCGAATGCAGCGCATATAAAGGAAAACTTACGATTAGAATTCAAATATAAAGTAAAATATTGTAATCAAATATATTTTGTTCAAGCCAATATCTTACCAATGCTCTATGCATGTACATAATATAATTGATATTCATTAAAACAGTTAATTAACGTGTTTTCAAAAAAGTGCATCTGTGCCAAGTTGTCCTACCGTGTTTGGTAATGTGGTGCGTTTCAATTTCAATTCATAATTATTGAATAAAAAACAAATTATGAAGAAAAATTAGTATAATTCGATAAGAATAAGATCAATATATTCACGTTTAATATTATTAACATATTTGAGGGATTATGTCTGCCGAAATTTTAAGAAAAAATGTTTTTTTAACAGTGCAGAATGTCTTACAATAATTCGAGGGTTATATCTGCTGAAACGTCAAGAAAACAATTTTTTGTGAACAGTGCAGAATGACTCAACAATATGAAAAATAACATAATGAAGAAATATATTTGAATGATTATCAATGCGGAAACTTTCTAACGAATTCTTTATATCAAACTATAATATTAAGACAAGGTAGAACCCGAATGCGTCATATTAGTTGCATGTGAATAGTATCTAATAAAGATTTTCCACATACAAGTTTATTAATTTAACTCGAAATTTTAAACTTCAAAGCATTCAAGAAACTCGGAACTGTATACTTCCAAAAAATGTAATGAGTTTACACGAAACTTCTGTAATTTTTTACTTGATTTTAGCTGCTCTGACAATACAAGCGGAAGAACTGAAACTAACTTTTCGTCATAAAAATCAGGCAATTAATTTAATTATCATAATTTTTTGATAACGTAACGTTGAAGACATATCAGACATGTAATAAAACTACCACCACAAGCAGAAAATGCGTCAATATTCGAAAACTCGAATGCGTCGCATTAGCCGTCGCTCCTCTGCGGTGCATTTATGACAAAAGAGTATTTCTCATGCCCTATAGTCTTGAAGAAGAGAAAATTGTATTTATGTCTAGAAAAATGAAAATTCGCATTTATTTGCAATAACGAGACGATATACGAACAAAGTCAGAAAAGCAAAGTTCTTCCAATTGACAAATTCTAAAAAAAGGTTTGAAAGCTCTTTTCTCTGTCTTGCGTCCTTTTCTAATTTGTAGCTAAAATATCTCATCTAGAAAATTAAATATGGCGGCTTTTATGTAAAAAAATATGAAAATTTTGAGAAGAAATTTTGTTCATGATTTTTTTTCACATTGAAATCGCGAAAAAACTTCACACTTTCTTCAACCATCAGTGCAAAAAAATCTTGTGGTTTGAAAGTATACATTTGGTTTTCATCATAAAAGTCGTTATAATTTTAAAAATGGTGATTTTTCACTTGAAAATTTTGAAAAAATATAGGTATGTGGAAAATTCACTCAGATACCAACGAATATTGGTGAAAGTGACTGTACTTAGGTTTTTGGGGTTACTGAATCCGAATATAGTGTCAGATTTTCGAAATTCAGAATGGCGGGTCCAATATGGCAAAAAAAACACTTTCTCCAATACTCGTTGAAATCTGATTGAAGCGTCTACACACATATATTTTTTCAAAATTTGCAAGTGAAAAATCACCATTTTGAAAATTATAACGACTTTCATGATAAAAACCAAAAGTATACTGTCAAACCACACGATTTTTGTGCACCGATGGTTGAAGAAAATGTAAAGTTGTCTTGTGATTTCAATGAGAAAAAAAATCATGAAAAAAATTTTGTCTCAAAATTTTCATATTTTTTTACATAAAAACCGCCATATTAAATTTTTCGGATGAGATATTTCAATTTTAAGCTCATATTCGAAAAGAGCATACCCGAAAATAGTAAGGAACAGGGTTTTAGTTCGAAAATTTCCATTCCTTAACTTAAATAATGAGGCTTGCAAATTAATAAAAAAAAATCGGAATCCTACGTCGTTAATGAGTTTATATTCTGCGGGAATTTTGAAAAAAGCACAAGATAGAGAAAAGTGCTTAGAACGTTCATTTATAAGTTTTTAAGCTGCAAAATTGAGCTATTTTTAATTTTTCCGTATCCCGTCTCGCATTGTAAAAAAACGGAAAATTCTCTTATTTGCTACAAGTAAATCCAATTTTCTCTTTATCAAGACACGTATTCAAGAAACAATCTTTTCAAATAAATGAACCACATTAGTACCAACTCATAAAAAATAAGGAAAAAATAAAACGATGACCTTTTAGAGATAATTGAATTTTGGTATAATTTATGCCATACTTTAGAAATATGTCAAAAATTTTTTATAAACTGCGTCACAATCTTCAAAAGTTCTGATACTAATAACTTAGTCAAAAAAATGTTTGTATGATCAGCGAAATACAGATCGTCTGAATCACATGAAAAACAACATATGTATTTGTCCCGAAGCGATTCTGTGACATTTCTTTTTAAATGAATATTTTTTAAATTTCGAACAGTTTCGTGTCTTTGAATTTTTCATACAAAATTTGGTTAATTTTTTATGTAGCAACAAAGTTGAATTTTTTTATCTTTTTAGAAATAAGATTTTTTTTATCTTCTGATGTGTCGAAGAAGATCTAATACCCGTAGTAAATCTAGATTTTTGGTTAAAAAAATACGAGAGAACGTAATTTTGCAACAAGATTAATTCAAAATAGATGCGATTTGGCAATTGTTTAAACAATCTTTGTGAACAAATTTAGGAACTTCTTTACTTTAATACTTTCCAAATTGACAACAATTATTAATTATTTGAAAAATTTTAATTGTTCAAATTATTAATAATTCTTTTGAATTTACAAATTTTCATAGCAAATAGTCATCGGAAAGACATAAATTTCTCTCAAATATTTTAATAAAATTAATCTCACATCCTGGAAATGATTTATAGACGGTTAAAAAAGTAACCAAAATTTGTTATGGAAAATTTAAACAGCTTATTTCTGTTAAATTTAAAAAGCTTTCATTAAAAAAAAAAACATCCGAATCGAATGAGTAGTGTAGGCTAAAAATTGATTTGCTCACAGAAACCTTTTTTCCTCACTGTGGAAATAGTGTACGTTAGTACCAATGGATGAAATATTCTTAATTTTATTTATTATGAAAGATATGCGAAAAAGCTTGACGCGGCTTTCTCGGCATCTTTATTTTTTCAAGTTGGACTCAGTATGATTTTACTAAGCATAACCGGATACGTGGTAATTAAATTTCGTTCATACTAAAAATCATTCAGATAAATTAGTATCTCAAATATATAAAATGGAATATTGAAAAATGGAATATCCTATTGTATTTAGATTGTTTATATTGAATTTTGTATAGGCACAGTTTTTATTAGTAAATAATGATTTTAAATTAGAAATAAATGCAAATAACCACATCGTTTGTAAACTATTAGATATTCGAACTTTAAATCTCCTTATAGTTTAAACGGAAAAAAACCATTAAAATCATTTACAAAAAATTATAAAATTCACGATTCTGGAAAGCTTCATAAGGTACAAAATGTGTATTATTGTAAAAAAATAATTGATAAAAATAAATTTTTATCATTTCCAATTTTTTATTGCTGTTCAATATTAAAACTTGTACCTATGAAAAATTCACTTCAAAATTCTGGCCCATAGGGAAAATTTTATGAATTTCCAAAATACTGAATTTACAAATTAAAGCTTTTTTTCTTCTTTTAGACGAACATCTGCCCATTCTATCAATAATCACAGCACTTTCTTTTTTCTAGACTATTTTAAAATTAGGCGTACTGGATGAATTTCTGCAATTTATACCGTACATAGTAGGCCAAATTGTCTTCATTTTCTACCTCTGCTTGCCAGGTCAGAAAATAATAGACGCCAGTGAAAATATTGTCAACTTGCTGTAAGAAATTATGCTTTTGGAACTCTCACTTTAACTTTTCAGAAAAAGTCTGCATGATCTTTGAAAAATGTCCAAGTCTACGATCATATTTATAAAATATTCTTGATTTCAGTTATAATTCGCAGTGGTACCGGATGCCATTAAAAACCCAAAAACTTTTTATATTGTTAATGATTAGAAGCTCTCACCCATGTTGCTTTGAAGCAGGCGGTGTTTTTGTACTCTCATTGCAAACATTCAGCGTGGTAAGGAAATGATGAAATTTTCTATTGATGTTACTTTTTAATTTGGATTAGAACGTTTCAATGAAATTAATAAATTGAAAAAATATAATAATAATAATAATAATTAATTGTTAAATAAAAGACATTAATTATTTTTCAGTGCATCCAGAAGGCATTTTCCTTCTTCACAGTTTTATTAAATATGAATAAATAATGAATAATGAATTGAATAAATAATAAGGAAAAGGAAAACTACAATAATGATATTCATGAAAAGTGAGAAATTGCTATTTATAAAAGAATGAGAAATTCGCATAGCCAGTTTAATGGAAGGGTTTTCATTGACTAAAAAAAGATATTTTAACTGAGTTTTTTCAAACTGAAGGCACGATTAGTCAGGTCATAATATACCAATAAATAAATAAATAAATAAAATGAAATAGTATCTTATTTTGTAATACAGACATAATGATAGAGGAAATGCTCAGATTTAATTGTGAATTCATCAAACTTTAAGTAAATTTTTAAGAGTTTCAAAGATTCTAAGGTAAGTTTATAAAATTTCGAAGTCATAGAAAAAAAAATCAAATGCGAATTACAAATACATCAATGGATTCTTCATAATTTAACGTGAAATTGTAGTGATGTCTAATTCTTTAGTTATGATTTCCAATGTTTTATAGTAAATTCTTCAGAATTCTTAAAGAATTTCAGAGAATTCCAAACAATTCAAGGTGAAATTCTAAGATTCGATTTTTACAATTATTATTTACATAATGATTGAATAATTACAAAAATTGTAGAAGAATTCTAGAGAAGTCAATGATTTCAAATAATTTGAGGTGGATTCCGAGGGCTTCAAGGTAATATAAGAAAATATAAATATTTTGAGATTCTTTCCGAAGAATGATAAATAACTTGTGATTATGACAGATTTAATACTTTCACGATGATTCATTATAATAAATTAAAATTTAAAAATTTAAATATAAAGATTTTTCGGGTTTCAATCGTGTGCGAAACTATGAATGTTGCCGACGTTTCGTGAACACGGGGAGTTTTCTTACTAAAACTAACACTTTTAGTAAGCTCAGGTCTTCTCAAGCTAAGCTATTGACAACTTTAGCTTTCTTAAAACGGTGTAGGGACAATATCATAGTCCTGAAATTCTTACAGTTGAAAAACCATTTGGGAACACCTAAATCCAAATCAATTCTACATAAAACAAGTTTGCTTCTCTTGAAAGAAAGAATACAACATACCTTCACCTTTTCCTATCAAACACTCTCAAATTTGACATTTGGTTCACATTGGACCGCATATCATTTGACCAATCCCAACGGATTCATGATTTTTGGACTCAAAAAGAAAAAAGAAAATTTGACAAATTACTTCCAGTAAGGCACGCACCATTAACTAACAGAGTAAAAACATCTCTAACCATCCTCTCAGCAATGAAATGATTCCAGCCTTATCTAAAGGAGATCATTTTGCAGTCACTGCCTCCAAAATCCCAAAAGAAGAAATCATCAGTAATTTGGAATCCACAATATATACCCTTCCACCCAAAAAAGTGAATGACATACGGCGTAGGACGGCCAACATTTTACGAGAAGCCCAACTTCCCTCCTCAAACTTAACAAAACAAGAAAAAACAGTTATTAAAGAACTCAATCAGAATAAACACATCATAATATTACCCACAGACAAAGACAACACAACAGTAATAATGTATAAAGAAGACTATAACAACAAAATCATAAACCTTTTTACTGACGATACATATAAAAAACTTAAAAAAGACCCCATCAAAACAATTGTCAGAAAAACAAACACCGTTATAAAAGACTCAAATCTTTACAGAAAAACAATTAAAAAAGCAAAAAGCAGAAAAATTAAAACATACTAATCCCATCTCTCCAAAACTTTACGGACTCCTAAAAATCCACAAAAACAAGATCCCACTCAGACCGATCGTCAGCGCAATAAACTCACCAAATCACAACCTAGAACGCTTTCTCGCCAAAAAACGGAATCTTTTCACAGCAAACTCTATCACAAACGTCCAAAACTCTTTTGACTTTGTCAGAAAAATATAACAGATTCACATTCAACCCCAAGACATCCTAGTCAGTTTCGACGTATAGTATATCTCTTTACAAATGTACCAATCTCTGATACAATAGATATTATTAAATCCTTTGCAAACTTCCCATCCAATCTCACAGCTTTGATAGAACACTGTCTCACTAAAATACCTATTTCTCTTTCAATAGCCAATTCTAGGAACAAACCTCAGGAGCAGCAATGGGATCTCCAACCTCACCTATAATAGCCAACATTTTTATGGAAAATCTAGAAACTAAAATCTTTCATAAATCCAAGCTTAAACCGGAATTATGGTGCCCTTACATTGACGACACTTTTGCCATCTGGAGACTTGGACTAGATGAACTACACAAATTTTGCAATTTCATCAATCAAATACACCCTAATATCCACTTCACCATTGAAATCGAATATAACGGAAAATTTCCTCTCTTGGATGTACTAGTTTATAAAAGATCCGATAACACATTAGGACATGAAGTTTACAGAAAACCCACGCATACAAAGAGATACCTGCTTTCCTCCTCCCACCACCACCCATCTCAAAAGCAATCGGTCATCAATTCCCTTGTATACAGACATGTCTCCATAACAGATGAAGAAAACTTACAAAAGGAACTAGAGAATGTTAAACAAATCCTAATACAAAACGATCACACAAACAAAAAAATTAATAAAGCAGTAAGAAAATACGCTCATAAAAACAAGTCAACACAGCCTACTAAAGAAAGAGAGAGAAATACAACCACCATCCTACCCTACATTCAAGGTATGTATCACAGAACAAATAGGAAGAATTCTCAACAAACACAACATCCAAACTATATTAAAGCCACCTGCGAAAATAAGACAACTTCCAAGCAACCCAAAAGATAAAAAGGAACCTTCCAGTGATCCGGGAGTTTATAAAATCCCTTGTTCTTCTGCCAAAGTCTGTATTGGAGAAACCGGAAGGGCGGTAAGTCAATGTGTAAAGGAATATCAGAGAAAAGTCAGGCTAAAACATTCCACGCAATCAACAGTAGCTGAGCATCATATCGGAACAAGACATACCATCTTATTTTACAAAACAACCGTCATCGCGAAAAAGTACAATATTTTTCCAGGAAAACATAGAGAAGCAATCGAAATCTTGAAACACCCTGATAACATCAATAGGGACAATGGATATAATACCAATCCGATTTGGATTTCCGTCCTCCCGGGTTTTTGAAAAAAGACTTGATTGCCCAATCAAGTTCAACCAGTCTCCACCATGAGGGGCTCTGGCCAATCACAGGCATCATAGAGAATACTTATATAAGAACAACATAACCAGAAGAAGTGAACTGCAATGTTCACGAAACGTCGACAACATTCATAATTTAGCACACGATTGAAAGCTAAAAATCTTTAAATTCTAATTTTTAAATTTGAATTTATTATAACTTATAATTAATTCTAAAGAATTTTGGTAAATTCCGAAGAATTCGTGATGAACTCTAAAGTTTAATTCATGAATTCCAAGAGTTCATGGTAAAGTCCACAGAAATCCGAAGAATTCATTCTATAGAATTTCTAGTGAATTCAAAAGCTTTGGTTTTTAAATACGCAGCAACACAATAAAAGCCAAGTTTTGTTATTGGAGAGTAGAAAATGATTTTCCTAATTATAAAAGAACACGCCCGATCTTTTCGAAGCTTT
Source organism: Andricus quercusramuli (assembly GCA_932178445.1). Taxonomy (NCBI): domain Eukaryota; kingdom Metazoa; phylum Arthropoda; class Insecta; order Hymenoptera; family Cynipidae; genus Andricus; species Andricus quercusramuli. Next base: position 354,450 of record CAKNXH010002265.1, on the reverse strand, counting down.
TTCGAAAGATAAGAAGCGTCGCTATAGTAGCATGGACCGAAAAATGAAAACAGGAAATCTAGAGGAGATGCCCAAAAAGCAAGTGTTTCCAACACTAACGAATTCCATAAAATTTCTTAGGAATTCCAAGAAATAATTATGAATGCCAAAGTATTCCTTGTAAATTATGATGCTTGATCCGTGAATTGTACAGTTTGATTTGTGAATTCCAAGAGTTTGTAGTAAATTCTACAAAATTATAAAGAATTCATGGTGAATTCTAAAGAATGTCAAATAATTCGATGAATGTAAATAATTTAAGGTAAATTCCGAAGAGTTCATTGAAATTTTTTAAGAATTCATGGTTGATTCTAAAATGTGATTATAGATTACCAAGAATGTATAGTCAATTCCATAAACTTCCTTGTCAATTCTAAATGAATCTAAAGAATTCAAGGTCAACTGCTCGAATTTAATTATGAATAATAAATAATTAACGTTGAATTCCATAGAATTTCTAATCAATTCTACAGAATTCCAAAGAATTTAAAGTAAATTCGCTAAAGTTGAATGGAATTAGCAATAATGAAGTTAATTAAAAGCGAGAAGTTTCAATTATTTACAAAATTAACATTTCACGTAATCAGTTTAATGAAAAGGTTTTTATCGACTACCACAAATATTTCAACTGAATATATCAAACTTGAGACATGATCAATTAAATAATACTGAATAAATGAATTATTAAACAATACAAATTTGATGGTTACTATTTTTGATTCTGATTACTGATTGGAATTTAGATTGAACTATATTAATGGAAAGTACTGTTCTCTTTCTGCAAGGGAAACTGTCCACAGAAGAACATGTTTCTTTGTTTGAGGTAAGAAATCAAATGAAAGTAATCAATAAAAGCTCATGGGATATACTCTGTATGTACATTAGACTTAAAACTACAGCAGCTTTACTCTTTCAGGGAAACGTTAGTCGTCTAGAAGTTCGTTCCCTCAATAATTGTGGTTCAAATGGATAATACTTTACCTCACTTAGACGAAGAAATTATGTGAATAAAAATTCTCTAGCTACAGACAAGATCTCTGGAAGGACATTTCGTGCGAAATTAAAAAAGAATAATGAAGACCACGTCTAGGTTCACCGAAATTCCTTGAGCATAGCAGAAATATTTTCGGTAATCCTGGACATCACGAAAATTAAACTTTCTTTTTGAAGAAGGAATTCAAATAAAAAGAAAGGCGTACATGCTCAAAGTAAATTCAACCAAATTTAAGAGCCGCTTCAAAAACTGGAGGTGAATTTCGAGGACATAAAACCATTGAAAAAAATTATAAATATTTTGACATTAGTTTCAAAGAATGGCAAGCATTCATTATGAGTTCCAATTAATTTATGCTGAATTCCCAAGAGATGATTATGAATTCCAAATAATTCATAGTGAATCCCATAAAATTTGAAGCGATTTCTGAATATTTCAAATGAATACAAGGAAAATTCTAAATCTTTAAAGAATATATATTAAAATAAAGGTTGATTTGAAAAAGTCAATGAATTTAAATAATTTTGCATTATTATGCGACTGTTATGAATTATGACGAGTTATTATGTAATAGTACGCGTTATGGCGCATTATTAGGCAATGTCACACATTATCATGCATTGCCATGTGACTCTTACACATAACTACGCGGTATCACGCGAGCATTACAAATTATTACGCATTACAACGCAACTATTGCGCATTATGACGCGTTATGACGCAAATATTGCTCATTATTATGAATTTTCGCACATTATAAAGCTATATGTATATACACGATGTCACGCGAATTTCTCGCATTGTTTCGCCTCATTTTGCAACTTTTAAGCATTGAAACGGGCTGAGACGCAGTTTTTACGCTTTATCACGCATTATCACTAGACTATTACGTCTTATTACGTGTTATCGCGCATGTTTATTTCTCGTCCTTCGACTATTACACATTGCTACGCGTCAGCACGTGACTATTACACATTCTTACACGTTATCGCGTGATGTTACGCATTATTCCGCATTATTACGTGACTATTGTGCTACTATTACGCATTATTATACTTTTATACAATGTGACTTTTATGCATCAGAGCGTGTTATTACCCGACTATTAAACTTTATTACGCTTATGACGCATCTAGTACGTGTTATCGCGCATGATGACACGTTTTCATGCGACTATCACGCATTGTTATACGTTATCACGTGGTTATTACGTGCTATTACACGTTGTTACGTAATTATTATGTATTATCACGCATTATTTTGCGACTAGCACGCATCATTACGTGCAATCCCGCATTATTACATATTATCACATGACCATTGCGCATTATTTCTGAGTACGCGTTATTGCGCCATATTACTCCATGACTCCACGATACGTTTTTTTTGCATTATGACGTGGATAATACGCGTTATTATACTGTTGAATTATGCTAGAAGGAGGGGGTTGGCGGGAGCTCAAGAATTAATAGGCACCAAATAATCTTGTTGAGATGTTGGTTTATTTCGTAGAACCACACTACACCACACTACACCACAACACTTGTACCGGTCGACCGCACGTCCGGTCGGTATGAAGCACGAAGATTAACTGGGGGAAGTAGACGCGCAACAGTCGACGAGAGGGACCTCGACGGCCCTCAAGTGGCGCCCTCTATTGGAGACGAGCCAAAACCAAACATACCGCCCACCTCGTTCCTTGAACGATTATCTGCTAGCCGCCCGCCGTAAGGTCGAATGTCCATGCTTTGATTCGACTGAAGTCGCTGATAACGTCGCTTCGAGTTTCACAACACTCGCGTCATTCATTCTGACTTGACGGTCATGAGAGGCACCTACTGGTGCGTGGGCCCCATGCCGCTTAGCAACTCCGGCTTATGCCGTGCTTAACTCAAAGGAAACCCACAAAAACCTTTGAGAGAGTTGCAAGTCGATTAATGTCTATTACAATCTTTAAACTTGGGTTTCGTAGTACTATTCGTATTAGAGTGACGGGCGCGATCCAACCGCAAGGATCAAACAATCTAGCAAGGGTGTCTAAATGGTGCGCTTGGTCAAACTATGCGAGTCAGTCTCGGGTTGAGTCAGACGAAACCAATCACTCCGTGGATCCCAGCAAACGCCGAACTCGTTGGTGATGCCATCACTGCAAAGTTGAAGTCAGGTCGGACGAAGACGGTCTTGTTCTGGCAAATCTGCTAGTAGCTCCGGTTGATTGGCGATCCCTTTGCGGAGAGGAAATCCACCGATAAGTTGCTCCTTTAGCTGACTCGCTTCTCGAGGGTCATTTGTATTCCGTCAATAGGTCGTCGACAAAGCGATATTTGAAAAGAATTGGGGCAGAAGTCACAGCCGACTGTCGGTGGTGTACGACTGGGTTATCCTCACGGGCACTCAATACAATGCGTTGCAGATCGATGTCCTGTTCGTTCACCGGAATCTGCCGATACATCAGGCAGAATTCCGCGCCGCAATTACGTTTGTGGCATCTACATCGAATTAATACGTGACTTGAATTGATTTGCAATTTGGGCCCAGTGTGGAGCATGTCATTGTAACTGTAGCCAGTCGACGTAGGTCTGAATGGGTTGAAGATTACTCTCAGGCGGCGATGATGATCTCCCCATTGCCATACTCCGTGATGTACTATGTAGTAAGTGGGGTGAGCTTTCGTGCGCAGCTCGGTCCGCAGGATCGAAGGGTAAACGTCGGCTCCATGTTAGAAGATCGACAGCTCGAAAATGGCCGAACCGTGAGTCGGCGAGGTCCAGTCCTTGCCATTTGTTGTCGTCCTTGGAACTGTTGAGTAGGCAATTGTTGCTGAAGAGAAATCTGTTGCGACAAGGGCCCCTGAGGACTTATTTGCTGAGATTTCTGCTGAGTCATTGGTGGACTAGTCATCAGTTGTTTGTGTTGTGAAGCGAGAAGCTGTTGCTGAGTCTTCAGCTGAATCTGAGTGATCTGGAAGTTAATCTGTTGAGGCGAGGCCATCACCTTCTGCCGCTGAATTTGATATTGATTCAGAAGAGTAAAATTCTGCTACTGCTACTGCTGTTGCTGTCCCATCCGGACATTAATCTGTTGGTTAACCTGCTGATTCACCTTTTGGGTAGCCTGTTGAGTTATCTGCTGATTGATCTGGTTAGACTGTTGATTTATCCGATTAGTCTGTTGACTCACCGGCTCTGCAGCTCCGGCTTCTGATTCTGCAGGGGACTCTTCATCTGCATAATGTGATCAGCCGAAGGCCCAGTTACCAAATCCTTCAATTGTTGTCCAAGCTCTTCGAGAAGGAAAGTGCTGTGTCAGTGCCCATTGGCTCTCCGATGTTGTAAATAAACAAGCATGTGTTATGCCTGACTGTTGAGGGGTTGCTGAACGACTTGTACTGCCTGTGGATGAGCGTCCATCGTTGTAGTTGTTGTTCCACCCTGCGTGGACACGACGTGGTGTTGTCCATTGGCTTGCTGCCATTGTTGTTGGGCTGACTGCTGCTGAACCTGTGTCGATGCTCGTCGATTTGAGTGCGTGCGTTGATGGAAGCACTCTCGATGTCTTCGTAGGAGGTTCTACATCGTAGTCCGCATCTGGAGGCTGATGGATGAGTCTCATGATTCTCCGGGAACGCGGCTCAACAATTCTCCAATAGCTGAAGGCGAACAGCCGGTGCCCCAGGTTTCCAGTCGGCTGCGAGCTTGTCCAGGATTGTTGCGGCACGTCATCACTAAACGTCACTCAGCTGGACAACTGATGAAGCACTAACAGTGGGGTCGAACCCCGCCCGCCAAATGTGCCACAATCAACGAAGAAAAAGAAGAAAAGCAGTGAAGTATGTGCAACGCGTGTGTGTGCGTGCATAGAAGTATCAAAATGGTTAGTTACCAACAAAGAAATAGTATACAACTATGAACTTTACCCGAAATGTGATATATCAAATCGAGGATAAAACATCTACATAAACTTGTCCATAAAGAATGAAATGTGTAATAATACAACAATATACAATACGCATACACCTACATAACACTTGTAATATATATAGACCACACCTGTCCCACAATAAAATGTCTCGATAGTAACACTACAATTTCATTAAGAAAGAAAGAGATAGAGGTATGCATAGGAGAATTCTCGACCGAAACCAAACCAAAGTAATAATATCCAATTATGAATATGAATAGATACATGATGTTTCAAGCATAGGAATGAACATCCACATAAAGCTATCCATGAGATGAGAGTACATAATGAGATGGCAATATACAACCTATATGACACATGCATACACGCACACACCCCTGCAATACACACATCCAATAATAAAATCTCTAAATAGTAGAATTATAATTTCTTCAAAAAAGCTCTCCACCGTGTGTGGGAGGCTTTACGCGAGAGAGAGAGGCATGTGTAGGAGGACTCTCGACCGTGTGTGAGAGATTGCTCGACTAGACTTGTCACTAACTGCATAAAATGTGTGCATCGTCTTTGACTTCTGATAAGGATATGCGTGGGAGACTTCTCGACCCTGTGGGAGACTGCTCGACCAGACTTGTTACTGACTGCGTATAATGTGATAAGGATATGCGTACGAGAATTTTCGACCCTGTGGGAGACTACTTTATCAGATTCACTATAAATTGCGACAACCTCGACTGCCTCTCCACGCCTAATTTTCTTCATGAGAGACCACTCGATCATGCGACGAGAAAGCGCTCGACCGTTTTGGGAGGCTTTACGCGAGAGAGAGAGAGACAGACAGAGAGAGAGAGAGGCATGTGTAGGAGGACTCTCGACCGTGTGTGATCGACAACCTCGACCGCCTCTCAAGCCCAATTTTCTTCGTAATGAAGGATGCGTGTAATGACACTTACATGACGAAGACTGTCGTCGACTTACGCTTGATGGATCTTTGTCTATGCTTTTAATGTCGGCTGACCTTTGTCTGCTCTCCACGCCACGATCACCTCCCTGTAGTATCTGAATCCGGTCAATTGTCCTGTAGCTGGTTCCATGGCGACGTCCAGGTAGGCTCGTAGTTGGATGACCGGAAACGCAACGTTGAGGGCATCTGCTGCGTGGGCTGTTGGCTTGAGACTCGGGTAGCCGTCGTCGGACACACGAGGAGTCGTCTGCGAGGATGCAGCAAGCCAGTGTCAGGTGTGTAGGCTCCGCCTGGAATATCCGACTCGATTGGACCAATGTTGAATTATGCTAGAAGGAGGGGGTTGGCGGGAGCTCAAGAATTAATAGGCACCAAATAATCTTGTTGAGATGTTGGTTTATTTCGTAGAACCACACTACACCACACTACACCACAACACTCGTACCGGTCGACCGCACGTCCGGTCGGTATGAAGCACGAAGATTAACTGGGGGAAGTAGACGCGCAACAGTCGACGAGAGGGACCTCGACGGCCCTCAAGTGGCGCCCTCTATTGGAGACGAGCCAAAACCAAACAATACATTATCACGCAACTGTTACGCAGTGTTACATATTATCACGCGTCTTCACGTGGGAATCTGAAAATTGAAAAAAAATCTCAAAGTTCGGTTTTCGGAATTTCGAAACATTCAGAACTGTAAAAAAAAATTCAACCCGTAGTGAAATCTTCTAGAATAACAAACAAAAATTTCCAAGCCCCCACGAAATTTTCGCTTTATGAGGCATGAACAGCGTGTAGAAGGTGACCGCTTCGCCTATGCTTTTCAATCAAAATAATTGCTTTTCTCGAATAGTGAATAGAATTAGAGCAGCCCGAAGCGATAAGTTACCACAAATTGCTGATGAATTACCAGTGAATTACCAAAATTTGTGGAAAATTGTGGATAGCTTGAATTTCCGGCAATTTTCGGTAATTTATAGATTCACGAAAAATTATCTTTTCACATACTTGCAGAACAATATAGTATTTCTAATTGGTATATTTCAGTAACAATATTTTATACTTTACATAACTAGATAAATAATATTCTTAAGCTAAATGTAATTCAACTTTTATAGACGGTTATCAAATTAGAGGCAATTAACTAATTTTTACAGCTTTTGCTTTCTGCATGAGGCTAAATAGCACCACGCATTTTACAATATTTTGCCCGGAAAATGATTGATCGAGTCTAGTAAAGAAATAGTAAACGCTGTGTGAGTAGCAAAATTAATTTTTGAATAAATATATATTTTTTCTTTTGGATTCGATAAATTCAAATTTTAATTTATTATATTTATTACATTTATATTACAGTTACAGTTCTAATTCAGATCAAATGCCTGTGAAATCTCGAAAACTTCTTATTTTTAAAATGTTTAGAAATGTTCGCCCCATCACAATTCACTCATTCTGTATATTTCATTCTGTCTATAAAACCATTTAGCATGATAAGCAATACATTGTATATCAACACAAATAAATCAAATTTATACGAATAAAAATAAAGAATATTTTATTAAGCGAATCAATTTCGGTTAATTGTATGCGGACTTCATTTTCTTACTCAATAGTTTCGTTCTCCAGGAGATAATAACAGGCAATGATCAAATTGTTCGGACAAAATAAAAATGAAAAACCTGACCATTTTTTGAAAAAAGGCACTCCACTTTAGCGCATCTTGATTAGAACAACAGCACAACAATCCCCTGATAGTTGAAACAAAATGAGATAAACCCTATTTTGTATTTTAAAAACCTTTTTGTATTGACGTTAGGGGCTTATGAGTATATATAATTACCTCTATACTATACTCTCCAATCTCGGGGTAGCAGTCTAAACTCTTCAATCTCGTTTTGTGTCACCTTCGACGCCGGCTAGTTACCAGCGATGATCAGCACTGTGGGTTGTCAGGAGGGACTGTAATAAGTATAATTTATAACCATTGATAATTGGATATGCTTTAGCGGATTTTTGTGATAAAACGTATAATGAACCATTAGCCATCAGTATCTAACAATTTTTTTGAAAGGAGAATGTTTTGCGGTCACAGTGGAAGTGTGTTTTTCTGAAAACAGCGTAATTTCTGCAAAATCGCATATTTCATCTGCCGTAAAAGTTTCTTGTGATATTGCGTTGTGATAAACGTTGAACATTTCAGAAAATTATTATTTCAAAAACAACATTTCCAAACCGCCTCAAATATATATATTTTTTAATTAGGGGTAACCACAGAGTATTTGAAGGGTAGAAATGCAAAAGGAGTCAAGCGCCATTTTTTACTTTTTTCAGGAGAGACTAAAAACATGTTGTAAATTCAGCGGGACCATTCAAGAAAAAAATAAGAAAGTACTTTCGAGATACTTTCATGCTCTATCGAACTAAAAAAAGTTGGCTCAGGAAAAGCTATCCGGTTTCGAGAAATTGAATGAAACAGGTCACGTTTCGAGGTTAGATTTTGGGTCTGTATCGACTTTTAACATCTTTCAACATTCATTGTGGAGTCAATTTGCAGTTTAAGAAAAAACTAAAAACTTGATTTCTAGCTATTGAATGGACGAATTGATTTCCAAAAAGTTTGTTTAAAAAGAGTCATGCTAGTTTCGCGAAATTTGAAGATCCAATTATGACTTCGAAATGGTTTAAAACTGAAATTTTAACTTCAGAATAATGATGATAGCAATAATAATTTTGCATATTTCCAAAAAATTAGGAATTGGGTTTCAGGTTATTCAGTGCTGAACGGAAGGGACTTAATAGCAATTAAAAATAATTAGCCAGTGTCGAGAAAAATGAAATTTGGGTTTTTACTTTGTGGTTAGAAAAGCTTCTCGGACTGTGAACACAAGAACACAAATTTTGAAAAATGATGCCCCAAAAAAATCCTTTAGCAGGCTTATGTAATAGAATTTATCTGATTTTTTGAGCTAATAAACCCGATTTCGAAAATTTGGCGCTTGACTCCTTTTGCATTTCTACCCTTCATTCATGCATGTAAATGTGATAAATCTAAATTTCACATATTGCTCAAGATATTTTGCGTACTTTTTTTTATTGATAATTTCTAAACGAAGATGACCAAAATTTTTAAACTTTACTAAATTGTGCTCTAATATAAGTCCTCCCTTACGAAAAGATATGACAGGAAAAAAATTAAAGGTTTGTCATTTTTTTCCTGACATTTTTTTTCTGTCATTTTTTCGCGACCACAAGAAAATGACAGAAAACGACAGGAAAAATTACAGGCAAAACGACAGCCGAAAATTACTGGCCCTAATTGGCCATAATTTATAATCATATCGTGTGGGCATTATAAATTATCGTCGACTTGCAGACTAATTCGTCAATTATTTGAACTTTCGTGTAAAGCTTGAAAAATCATTAACAAAAGAAAACTATTATGGGAATTTTCATGATGAAACACCTTTTTGTAGCCTGTGTCTAATTCCGAATTATCTTCCAACACATCAATTGTGGACTGTGTTCGATTTGCCATTTTAAAGCCATCTTATCCTTACAAAGCGCTGAACCTAAGTACCACGGGCACCAGTAGTTTCAGATTATTTTCAACTTTCTTCATTCCCTTAATGAGTTATTCACTGCGTGCTCCCAATTCCATGATCCAACCAAGAATGGTCTCGGCACGCGCATGTAAAAAAAGTGCACCAATCAAAGGGTCGCAGGTTGCGCGTGGCGAAACCATACTTTGTTGGATCATGGAATTGGGAGCACGCAGTGAACTCGTTAAAGGAATGAAGAAAGTTGAAAATAATGGGAAATTGTTGCCCGTGGTACTTAAGTTTAGCGCTTTGTAAGGATAAGATGGCTTTAAAATGGCAAATCGAACACAGTCCACAATTGATGTGTTGGAAGATAATTCGGACTTAAACACAGGCTACAAAAAGGTGTTTCATCATGAAAATTCCCATAATAGTTTTCTTTTGCTAATGATTTTTTAAGCTTTACAGGAAAGTTAAAATAATTGACGAATTAGTCTGCAAGTCTTCGATAATTTATAATCTTACACAATATTATTATAAATTATGGCCAATTAGGGCGAGTCATTTTCGGCTGTCGTTTTCCTGTCATCTTGCCTGTCGTTTTTTGTCATTTTCTTGCGGTCGCGAAAAAATGACAGAAAAAAAATGTCAGGAAAAAAATGACACACCTGTCATTTTTTTCCTGTCATATCTTTTCGTAAGGGCTGGACTTGGATAGTTTCAGGAAAAATTTATTTTTCAAAGCAAAAGTGGAAAATGACTGGGACTTAAATAATTTTAAGGTAATATTTTTAAAGATTATGAATGCAAAAACTCACGTCAATTATTTCGTAAGTTGCACAAGGTCGATTTGGAAGCAAAGCCTCCCTCCCGAATTTTTCGCAAGCCATCTATAGCTGACATAATAAGCTTTCTTTCTCTTTTTGTTGCCTGCCAATTACTTCTGGTCAACATTTATAACTACTGGATCAGTCTGTAATGGATACAATTTTTAAACATTTTGTATATGTTTAGGGATTCGTCGCCCCGATCAGAAAAAAATATATTCAGTAACCGAAAAAACTTGTAAACGTGGTAATAATAACAGATCGCATTAAATATAGAGAATTTCAATTTTTCATTAGTAGAAACAATAATTATTGCAGCTTGCGGAGGATCTCAAACTAAGTTTCCTTTCATATAAAATTTAATTATTGAAATTATTATGAAAATATGACGTACGGTTAAGATTTTTCGGCTTTTCTTTTTTTTTTTTTAATTTCCACATCCGTTCGTGAGTTTTGAGTTAAATTTATGAAAAATTTTTGTAATGTTGACTCTAGGAGCTTATGAAGGAATTTTTTCGCTTTGCCAGAAGAGGTTAGATTCTTTATGCTAGTTTTGAGCCAAGTTAGACAATTTTTATTATGTTTGATTTGAAAGGCCTCAAACTTATCGCCATATTTCCTTGCATTAGACACTTGAAACACATTTTCAGGAAAAATATGAAGTTGGTAGACCAAGTAGTTTCCTCGCTAGGTGTGTTCATAAGGACTTTTTGAGTCAAGAGAGTTAAATTGTACATATTTTTGTTAAGGAACGCTATAATTAGCATTTAAGCCATTACGATACTCTAATATCGTCTCGTCTTATTCGATCGAGATTCTTAAGAAAACGACTGATCGTAACGAGATTCTTGTTTTTTACCAGCTATTTTTACAACAAAAATTTTGATTTACACAAAGAATTGAGTTTTAGTGTTTTCAATACATTTTCTATCAATATTTTCTTTATTATGACACTATTAAAAACAACTATGTTATTTGAATTCATTTTACTATATGAAGCTTCACTTTAATATTTTTTCATATTTATAATTGTCATTTTTGAAATACAAGCTGAAATATTATAGCTATAAATATTATAACAAAAAAAATTTCTGAATGTAAAGAGAATACTGAATTTTTTTACGTCAGAATAGCTTATCCTGACTAACGGAATTAAACTGATTTGTACTATGTTTGTATAATTTGATTTAAAAAAGTATATTCATCTATTCAAAATATTTGAAAAATGCAATGTTTTACGGAAATAGTATTTATTTTTTTATTAATTTTCCTAAGAACATCTCATATCTTTATTATAAAGAAAATTGTACAATTTTTTTAGAATGCAGTTCATCTTATATATTTTATTTGTATATCTGCATAAAAAATACTTCCTTATAGTAACTTAACGCCTTTAGACTGTACATTTACATTTAGAAAAACTTTTTTTGAATATGTTTCGAAAACGAACGAGACCGATCGAAATATTCAAAATTCTCGTATAGAAATGCAGCACTATTTTCAGTATTTTTGCTTGCATTACACCCTTAATGTACATCTTCATACAAAAAATGAAATGAGTAGACCGAATAGTTTTTGCGTCAGGCGTGGTATCGGGCGGACAGCCATTTTACCGACTGCATAAGAGTTTCCTACCAAACCTTCAAACTAGAAAAAAGCTTGGGGGATCAGAAGATCATTAAAAAATATTTAAACAATGTCTAAGCATGCGTCCCTACTTTTATGCGCAGATTAGAATCTCCATATAACGGACATCGTCATAACAGGGAATTGTTCAAACTTAGTGTTCTAAATCGTAATTTTGAAAGAACTTTTAAATAAGCAATAAGTACTTAAATTTTTTTTAAATGCATGCAAATTGTTGCGGTTCAAAAGATTGCTGAAGTGATTATAAATTAATTGCGAAATGCCCGTCAATATTCTCAAGCACTCTTTAAACGAAATTACAGAAAACTATATAATTTTAGAAGTCGAAAAGAGTTACATACTTGCGAATGCAAACTGTCCAAAAAAATTTTCTTTTAATTTGGGTTTTTCAAATGGTGGCGTCGTTCAATTTCAACAGTTCACTCATCCTAAATCAACTGATTAGTATTATCGAATTCTTCTTAAGTATTGATAAATCGATTGGGGTCTGAAGGCAGGACTCCGACTATAGAAGTGGAATAAAATTGGTTAATCAAAAGATCCCAGACGAATGATGAATGGAGGACGAGGCGACCGGAATAAAAAATTGGATAAGTCGGTAGAATGTAGAAAAAATATAAATAAAAATAATTATATTACTCTCATATTTTTGGATGACGAAAAATTATGGCGGCCCTAAAATTCGAACATGATAAAAAATATGAGTTTTTATAACTTGATTCAAAGATAATATAACGATAGCAATTTTATTTACAATTTTACTTTTACCTAGCAAAGCAAGATTGAGCAATATATGCACAACTATCAATCCTGATTTGAACTGGAAAGGAGAAACCTCAATATCCACAGTTCCTTTGATCATATCACTGATTATACCATTAAAGGTTCCATTTATTAGGTATCCCCATGAAGTAGCACGTGTAAGATGTAATCTGTAAAAATAAATTAGATTATCGTCATCATCGCCCCAAAAAGTGACCACTGCGAAGCGCAGAAAATAATTGTGAACCTTGGGAAATATTAAATTCTCATTTGAATTCCTAATTTCCCATTTTCTTCTGTTATAGTTTTCTCTTTTTAATATCAGTGCTTACAACATAAGATAGATGATGGAAAATGGACATCTCAGGTTGTAGCTTTTGAGATGCAGAATTGAAATGAAAAATAAAATTTGCTGTATTAAATTCTTAGTTTTGAAGAAAAAATAAGTAATAACGAACTTGGAAAACATGTCCAAGAAAAATATCAAAGAACACATACTATTAATTTTCTTTGATGGGACAACCATTTTTCGTGGTGCGAAAAGCTTTACAAAATCGCAAAATTATTCAAAAATTCTAAATTCACAAAAAAGAAGTTTTCCTGCACCAGCAAAATAATAGCATATTTCTTTGGTACAAGCTAAAGAAATCTCAGGTTCGATATTCAAATTTTGTCTAAAAAGGGAGTATTTAACTAAATCCGAATAATCAGTACGAAAAGAGATCAGCAAGCCAACTCAAATAATGATTTCGTAAACAGAGACACCAATTCAAAATTTTGTATTTTTTTCTAAACAAAAATTATAAGAAAAATTTCAAAATTTTGTTTGAAAAGTATTTCTAGCAGTAAACCTGTAATTTATTGTACTATTGTGGCTCTGAAGCCCATAGCATATCCTTCCTTCATCAAAATCGGCTTAGCCATTTCTGCGAGAATAAATAGTTTTTCGATTTGTCTTTCTACCCTGATAACTCATTAAAAAAAATTTGTTTAGTGATAATCTTTTGGAAAATCTACTCTCATATCAATGTCAACTTATAGCACAAAAATAACTTTTCATTCTGCTATGCCATTTGCCAACATTTTTGAACAATAAGAAATTTTGTTTGAATTTTCAAATCCAAAAACTGAATACAATATATGAACCAATTTCAAATATTATTTCTTCCTTTTATGGGATGCTCACCTACAATTTTGTTCTTTAGACCAGAAGAATTCTATTAATTTAAGCATTTTCACTCCGCTCTAATTCACACCTTCCGTTAATTATAATAATTTTGTATGTAAACTTAACTACTAAAAAATGCAAAGCTATTTTACATAGAGTTGGAGAAGACTTACTGAATTCAAGCAAAATATTTGACAAATGAAAAGCTACTGCAGTTATAGTATATCAGGATACATCTAACTATCCACTAATCAATATGAACCTTTCGAGACTTGTCGTGTCTTTCCACAGAAAAAAATTATCCCCCATAGGTGCTAACCATAAGATTCTGAAAATGTATAGACCTATAAATATTTTAAAATGTCTCCAAGAAATACGAGCGAAGGAAACTAAGTCTGTTATTATACCACTATTAAGAGATATTAAATTCACGAGTTCCTCGAAAGGGACTCGCGTGGCGTAGTGAAGCCATAGATTAATTGCACTTCAAAGGAGGATTCACATCAATGTTTTCCCAAGCTATACATGTGAATTTTTTCTGATATTGTAGCAAATGCTAGGCTCAGTTAGATCAAAACCTTCGAACGATGGACATCTTCGATTCAAGTTATTTTAAACTCAATAAAGTATTAATGTCCTGTATTGGACAATGGCCTTATCAGCCCACATATCAAAGGATTATTATTTCTGCTTTTCTCACTATTATGAATAGTTCTTCCCTTTTTACACTGGTAATATATAATTATCTACGAATCATTCGTTCTATTCACATTGAAACTCCTATGTTTCCGCTCGCTTTTCGGGTGTTTTTGTCTCACGAGTTTGTTAATTTAACTTTTTTAAGTTTATTTTTTAGACTAATTTTAAACGATACAAGTTTTAATTAATTAATTTCGGAAGTTACAATAGCCTCGGTAGTCCAATTAAAATTTGATAATTCCATGTTCAAATATTCTAAATTTTTTGTTTTCAATTTTACAAGTAGAAAATTGTCTGATTTTTTAATTCTTTGATATTATAAAGAATAAATTCCAAAAAAATGAAAAATTGAGGCAAAAGTTTCTAAAATTCGAGCCTTAAAATGAGAAGAGTTTAGAAGCAGTGATTAAGAATTGAATTACTTTTTAGTCAAAAATGTTCCGAAATGTTGAAAATTTCAAAGAAAAATTGTTTTGTCTAAAATAAAAACAGATAAAACTTAAACTATCTGGAATTGATACTTTGGAATTATTATTCATTTAAAAAATTTTTCAAACAATTTTTTTTAAATTTTGCATTCTTTTTCTTAAATCCTCAAATAGAAATCCGGAAATCTGAAAAAACACAATATAGGACTTTCCAATTCGAAATTATTTTTTTTTCTCAGCCATTTTTGAAATGTTTAATATTTTGAAGATTTTGCAAAAAAAAAAATATTCAAGTTTTAATACTTGTGGTTCTAAATTCTTCTCATTTTCAAGTCTCCAATTTTAGAAACTACTGTCTTGATTTTTCATGTTTCAGAATTTATTCTGGAGGCATTATATTCAGAATTGTTTAATTACAAATCCTTTAAACTAAAAATTTTACACCTATCAAGTCTTCCAATTGATATTCTCCTATTTTAAAGAATTTAAAAAATAAGAAAATTGTCTGCGATCAAAATGAAAACCAAACAATTTAGAATATATAAACATAAAATTATTAAATTTTTAACCGAATGAAATTAAAATCAAATAAATTGGGACATCTAAATCTGATATTATAAAAATTAGAAATAATAGAAATTCAATTTCTTGGATTTTAAAATCATTCAGTTTTCCCAATTCTAATCTCAAATTATTTAATTTCAAACATTTTGAAATTGTACTATTTTCTCAATTTTCATCTAAATGTATGCGATTTTGAGATTTTTCAATTCAAAATAAAATTGTTCAAGTTTGGACGCTTGGAATTAGAAATTACACAATTTCAACTACCTTCGCATGAAATTTTCCAATTTAAAAAAATTTTCTATCAAATTTTTCGATTTTCAAAGTTTTTAATTTAAACTTGTTTCGTTTGGATCGTTTTCAATTTGAAAACGTTCAATATGTTTTTTATAATTTCAAGCACTCTCAATTCGAAATTATTAATTATTGTTTCAAAAAATTGAAAAACTCCTATCATTAAAATTTTTTTAAATTCACTACACTTGGAACATGGAAATTTTCATATATTCCAGTTTTATTCGGAACAATTAAGCTTTTATTTTAACTAAAAAAATTACGTCGTTCACAGATTTGTGGCATGGTAACTTCAAATAATTTCGATGACTCAATTAACATTTTGTCAGCTATCTTTATGGGTATAACGTGTTTATCAAGATTAGTTAATTTTATTATTCATTCAGAAAAGGTACCGTTTTTCTAAACTTTATTTCATTCTAGGATATTATTATTTTTTATTTACATGAAGTACATTTCTCTTGGTAGATGAAATACCTTTTGGATGAAATAAAATCAAACTGGACATTAGTGTCTGAACCAGAAGTTAATATCTTAAAAAAATTTTCTATTAAAGGAAGAAAGTTAACATTGATATACGTAGGTAAGGGGCAAACCTTATTTTCGTAGGTCCCTATCATGGCATCATTTTTTTTCAATTTTCTAAAACCTTAACACAAAAATGTCTTTATTGTGGGTAGAAAATGACCCCCTATTTTTGTCAGATTAAAAAAATACATATAGAGGTCACTGTGGAGGTTTTTATGCCAAAAATTTGACTTTTTAAAGTTTTTAAATTTTCATTTCTCCAAATTGGAACAATTCTGTCTTGAACAATAGAAGAAATGCTTTGTCTGAATACCATTTGACCCTCAAATTTTCTTCGTTATGAAAAAAAATTAGGGATGGTATTAACACCCTTAAAGTTGCGATTTTCTGATGAAGTCGGGATTATGATTTCAAATAAACCCTACGTTTTATGTTGAATTATTAATTTTGTAGGAAATATTACGTACTCCACTGCCAAGAATTTGTGATATAAAAAAAAGTTCTAGGAATATTTGTCCTACAATTAAAAGTATGTAGTTATTCACAAAAATTAATTTATTTTTGATATTTAATTGAAAAAAAAAACATTTTCGTACTACTGACTAACATATAACGAAGTTTTTACATGATTTAAAATAATTTCTCATTTTGAAAAATTATTTAAAATATTTTCAAACATTTTTAAAAATTTCCAAAATTATCAAGAATGAATCTGAAGGGTTTAAGGCCATTTTTTAATTTTGAAAGAATTATGTAAATTTATAAAATATTTTTAAATTTCTTCTAAACTTCTACTGGCCCTAAATATCTTTTAAGCTGACTCAAATTATTCCTAAAATGTTGTAAAATTCTGTAGGTCAAAAAAACTTTCTTTAAAATTTTCTATATACATTTTCGACATATCTAAAATCTTCAAAAATGTTTTTGATGTTTCCCAAGAATCCTAGGAAAGTTATATTTATTATTATTATTAGCTCTGGGTTGAGATTGTAACAGCCCCTGACGCTTGGGTCCATTGCGTCTCCTTGTGAGGCTAAGCGTGACCCCAGATCCATAGGGAGAGGACCACTGCCACGCTGTTGATGAAGTACACTCACTGATGAAGTAATTTTGTTTTTGCCGCAATCGCATGGCAGTGACAAAAGATGTGAGTAGCTGTCTCATTATCCTTTCCGCACAGACGACAGAGTCCTATAAACATTTTTGTTAGGACTTCGATTTCGTTCCTCCCGAGCTTGAGTATTTTCCTTGCTCGGTTAGAGTTACGCTTTGAGCCCAAAAGTGTTTTGGCATGTCTGCAACCAGAGACCAAATCCAACTTATTCTGATGTTCCTCAGTCAGCCAACTGTTAATTTCTTCAGTGACTGACCTACTGGAAATACCTACAACTGGCTTGGGTCCAGCAAAATTTCTTCTTGCTGCTAGTTTGGCTAGCCTATCCGATATTTCAATTCCCTTGATACCGTTTTGTCCAGGGATCCGTAACAGAGCAACTCGGTTTTCCGTCGCTAGCATGTTTAGTGCCTCGAAACAATCTCATAATAATAGCGACGTGGTCGTTATTCCATTCAAAGGGCAATATAGAAGCCTCGCTGTCTGAGCAGATACGGATGTTTCTTTTGTTGTTATACGCTGTTGCCATGTAGGCGCACTGGAGTATGGCCATAATCTCAGATTGTAGAACTGTGGCGTAGGACCCCATCTCGATTGTGAAGCCAATTTCATTCCTTCTACGATATACGTCGGCTCCTGCATTCTCCTCGTTTCTGGAGCCATTTGTAAACCAGTTGTCTCCATCACTGGGCAGGTGTGCGTCGGCGTTAATCCATTCCTCCTTCGTCGATTGGCTAACTCGATACTTCCTGTCGAAGAGGTAGCATGTGGCCATTTTGTCCCTGGGCATGTTCAGGATTTGCCGCCTCGCCATGACGACTGGGATCTTCACTGCTGTCGAGATGCTTCTATCATTTACCAAATTTAGTGTCCAGGCCGCCTTCGGAGCCACGGCATTGATGGTGCGATGGAGGGGCTCCAAACCTATTAGTGTCCCAAGAGTGATCGTGGGTGTCGACTTCGAAGCACCAGTGACGCCTCTCAAAATCAGTCCCCTAATTCTTTCCAGTCGAGACTCTACAGTGGGCAGCTCGACCCTGCTCCACCAGACCACTGCCGCATAGGTTAGTCTGGGTTACAAGATTGCTGTGTAGATCCACATAAGTGTCTCCAGTTTCAAGCCCCAGCTTTTTCCTATGGCTCTCCTACAGAGACATCGAGTCGCTACTAGCTTCTTGCACTTATTTTCCAGGTGGTCGTTCTGTGACAGCTTCTTATCCAGGATGACTCCTAGATATTTAGCTCGTTCTTTGATTTCCAGTTGCTGTCCTTGAAGTTTCAGCATACTCGTGGTTCCCTACTTATACCTTCTGGTGGAAATAATCAAGTATGTCTTACTCGGATTAACCGATAGTGCAGTTTTCTTGCACCGTGAATCCACTATCATGAGTGCTTGATGCATTACTTCGAAGAGCGTATCCAGATGCTGGCCGCGCACGATAAGCAGTATATCGTCCGCATAGCCTATGACGTGGCGGCTCTGACTCGAGAGTAGATGAAGCAATTCATCCACTAGTAAGCACCATAGAAAGGGCGATAAAACTCCACCCTGCAGACATCCCGAGTACTGCTTTGAGTAGCCAAGCTTTAGTCGCTAATTCAGCTGCCACAAATACAAAGAACCCTCCCCTGCAGAAGGAGGTCACGAATTTTGGTCACTGATCTGTGGACACTCTTTCGAGCACCCTCCAGGTAGCCTCCCTGGACATCTAATACTTATCCGTAGTGAGCATCGAGTCTGGGTAGTTGGTGTCCGTCACCACCATCATCACGGGGTCAGCCCTCTGAGCGGCCGTCAGTCTAGCTCCCGACGACTCTCTGTTTGTTGGCTGCTGGACCGCCTTGTGCCTCTGCGAAGACTTAGCCACCCCCGGTGTGGTGTCCTCTAAGCCCCTACCTCTCTTCTGGGCCTGAGTCACCTTTTCAGGAAACCGTGGATGCGTTTCTTCTTCCTAGGGGACTAACTGGCCCCACCCGTTACCATAGCCTCGTTCAGAGGGACCATCGATCCCTCAGCTCCCGAGGGAGCTGTGGGCACAGCCACCACCTGAATTTGACTTTCCAGAGAGACTGATGGGAAGGAAAGTGTTATGTTAAACCCGTGAAGGCCCAACCCCTATCCCCCCTCCGCCACCTCCCTTCATCTTCCTATTCCATTTTTGATGTTGTGGGTGTTCCTTTGATCCCACGAGAAGCTAGGAATATAAAAAGTTCGCCCCTGCAGGTCATTGAATGCAGGAGTAAGAATAATTACTTGGGGAGGTCATACGGTGTCCCCGAGAGGCCGTAAGAACACCTTCGTAAGCCCTAGGAGCTCAAGTGTCACGAGCACGATCACTCTACACCCATGGATTAGGGGGGTGGTCACATTAAGTGAGACAATCAATGTTCAAATATCCACTTGCAGACCATCATAAAAAAAGAGGGCTGTTTCTTGGTCGCTATGCGGGCCGCAGGCCATTCCTGTCCCGATTTCAAAGCTGTAAACGGTCCGGGAGGGGCCTCGATCCAAGGATCCAGAAGCTGGTGTTAGGTAGGCTCTTTCACCCTTTTGCCATACGGTAATCATGTATACTTGGATAGCCCGTTTATAGGGATCTGTTCATTCATATCCATACGCATGCAAGCCGAGGTCCTCTTGGCCCCCATGTCTCACACGCTGAAGCCTGCCCACCAACTACAAGGTATTACAGCCTCGAGGGAAGAAAGTTATATTTATATGACCATGAAAATAAATAATCAAATGAACCTAAAAAAAATAGTTAGCCAGTATTTTTATATTGCCTCAATTACTATTTTTCTCCTCAAATCGAATAACCACAAGCGCACGAAGCGCGTGATTGATTATCCTACAAATTATAAAAAAATGATTTGACACCGATCTTCCTTTGGCAAAAGTTCATCGATTTTTCAATTTTGAAAATAACTGTTTTTAATTGTAAGACAGGAATTACTTAATTTTTATGAAATAGTACCACAACCTTAAGAGCGCTAATAACCACCTTAAGATTTTTTTTTCATTACGAACAAAATTGGTGGGTCACGTGCCACCCTGATAAAGAATTTACTGCATTGTACAGGGTGAGATAGTTGGAATTGTAGGAATAGAAATTCATAAGCTTTAAGAAGTGTAATTTTCGGTATCAGAACCTCTATAGCGACATGTAAATATATTTTTCTAATCTGGTGATATTAGAAGAACATTTTTTCACCAAAATAAAGCAATTTCCGAATAAAAGTTTAACGAAATCTGAAGGAAGTATTTCATGCGGGACCCTAATGTATAGTTACAGACTTAAAACATGAAACTCCATTATTTTATAGTTTATATGTACTCCACATTGAGTTTATTCTTACTTACTGGTTACATACCTCAACTTCTCAATATTATCAAACCTTTAAATGAGACGAGATTAAGAAAAAGGACTTTCAAATCAAACTATTTTGTTGATGACGATAAATATTACTATCATATTACGTTTCATGAACAGTTCACGATCATATTAAATATAACAACATTTTTAACTATTGATGCAATGTATGTAGTGTACACTGAACATATCTGTGGAATGTTCGCGATTCTTCGGTAAGAAATTCTTTCCATAAAAATAATGCTACTTGCTATATATATTTTTTTTTTTTTGCAATCCATGACCCGTCTTCGTGCATGTTTCAGGACGAAATCTTACGTACATTTTAATCCTCGTGCACGCTTTCTCGACCCCGTGGACCACATTGTCCGTTATATCAGGTTCGGGTAAATCGGGATCTCAGTGTAATAACTTCATGATGTTACTTTCATTGCAAAACAATTATATCTGGGTTCCCACCAGTGGCATCATTTTAGTATCACTCGGGACTGTTTTTCTGATTCTGATTGTAATTCTTGAAACTAAGCCTGAAACAATACATTGTTTTTAATTTGTTTTTTGTTATAAGGAAAGTATATTTTCTTTATTCGGGAAAACCTATAACCGTGAACTAATGCATTCCAGGAATTAATACTAATCTCGGTTTGATGATACCACGTCATTTAAGAAGGAGGAATGATATCTTTGAACTTCCTATTCAAAAATATACGAACATTTTTTTGAATAAAATAAACAATAAACTCAGACCTGGATTTTCTTAGCTCGGATTTGCTTAGCTCGCATTTGCTAATTCCAAAAAGCGCTGCCGCGGCGGTTTCAGGCTGAGAGTTTAGCCCTTCGGGGTCGTAAGAGACTGTTAAATCAAGCGAGAAATACTAAGAACTTGGGACAAAGGGGCAGTTTGCGGGTACTCAAGCACATACATTGCATAATATTACGAAATGGTTCACACAGTGCTGACTATTTACGTTCGCAGGCCCTAGAAATAGCAGATTGCAGGCCAAGCCCGAATTATATTCAATCCAGGGTCCAGTGTAATTTTATCCACTACAAAATGTTGAATGAAATCTAAATTACATTTTTCTTTTCCATTTATCCAGCCAAGTACCATTTGCTTTATGGATATAGGTTTTGTCGCGTAACAAAAATACTAGAGGGTTGGCAGTGCGCTAGTGGTGGGGGAATACCTGTCGTCAATATGGTTCGTGGGTCCAAAGGGGGAGACCGTGCGTAGGATCTCGTCCTCAAGCAGATTTGAGGACGAATCGTGGACTGCCCCTTTTTCATTCATAATAATTTATAAATTTGCAGGTATCGGCTCGAGAATCTCTTAGAAGAGGATAGTGACATTTCCGAAATGTCAGAACGTCTTTCTCTTCAAGAAGATGAAACTCTCACAAAAAAAGTGTTGGAGTGTCTATCGCTACACCGAAGAAATATCAAGTAAGTATTTCATAACCAGTTACAAATCTTATAAAATATACTGTACAGTCTAAACTATTGATAATATTGTAATAATGATTGAAATAATAAATGATTATATATGACCATCGGAAATAATATACACGCCTGTTTTTTAAACTTCTGCTGAAATTCTCTAATTTTTGTAATAATAGAATGAAAATTTGGTCGCCATAATGGCACGGAAAGCTACACAAATTCTGCGTCTAATAAGCTGAAGTTGTAGGCATAATGTCAATTGATTAAAAAGATATTATAAAAAACTTCAGATTTCGATACTTTCGAAAAATTTGAATAACACTGGAAATAATTAATATTATTAAAAGTTCTTAGGCTCATTTTGACGGAAATTCATAATGTTTAAAAAATTATTAAGATGTTCTTAGAATTTTTTCTCTAGATTCTACTCAAGGGTCAAACTTGGTGCAGAAAAGTCGCGAAATTTCACAAATGTGAGAATGCTCACGTCAAACGTCTTTATTTATTATGTTTTAATCAATTTCAGTACCAGTTATAAAAATATCACTGTTTAGAGTTTTTCCAAAACGTGTGATGAATTCAATCATTATTTGAAATTTTGTGACTTTTTTTGTCTAAATTCATTATTTTGTGGAAAATTAACTGTGGGCGTATTTCTAAACTAGACAAACCTACGTTACAATCATAGTCGAGTGATATATTCTCTGGATCGCTACTGATGTGTATTGATTTAAAGTAATCGGCAAATGCCGATTCACCGTATTCTTTACAATGAGCCTTTAATGTCAAATCAAGTTGCCAATTAATAGCCTGGAGCTGGTACTATGATGGTGCATTTATCTCAAAGAAGTGTTTTTTGAGCCCTACTCTTGAAGAAGAGAAAATTCGATTGATTTTTAGGAATAATGAAAAATCGAATTTTGTTGGCAATAAGGAGACGAGATACGAAAAAAGTCAGAAAAGCAAAGTTGTTCCACTTAAAAAATTCTAAAAAAAGTTTCGAAGCACTATTCTCTATCTTGCATATTTTTTCTTCTAATTTTTAGCTACTTGAAATATGAATAAACTCAGCTATAATTGTATTTTTCATAAAGCTATACAATTTTGTAAATAAAACTTGTTCGTTTTTTAAATTTACACATTAAATTTTTTGTACTAAATATTATAAAATTTTATTGTTTCCAGAAAAATGCAATTATGGCCAACCTTATTAATATTTGAGCGGGAATTTTGAAGATAATACAAGATAGAAAAAAGTGCTTAGAAGCGTTCACTTATAAGTTTTTAGGCTGAGAAACTTGGCTGTTTTGACTTTTTCCGTATGGAGACTTTGCTTGAAAATGAGCACAAGAACTTCAAAAAAATTTTATTTATTTCTAGAGTTATTCAAATTTTTTCAAATCATCTAAATTTGTCGTATTTTGCAGCATATATTTTGCAGTTGAAGTTTTTTTTTCAACTTTTGCTTCTTATACGCATAGATTCATTAAGTTTTGTACTAATCAGAGGAAAAAATGCAGGTTGATATAAAAACGAAGGCACTTCAGAAACAGCTTAAAAATATTTATGTGGATAATTTCCGCCGGTCGCAGTGTGGAAAAAAAGTTTCTGTGGACAAATCAGTTTTCAGCCTACACTATTCATTCGTGTTTGACATTTTCTTCAATGAAAGTTGTTGAAATTTCGAACAGTTTCGTGTCTTTGAATTTTTCATAAGAAATTCGGTCGATATTTTATATAGCAACAAAGTTGCATTTTTTTATCTTCTCAGAAGTACTATTTATTTCAAAGATTTTCAGATTTATCAAAGAAGATCTAATATCTGTACTCAATCTAGATTTTTGGTAAAAAATGCGAGAGTAGTGAATTTTTCAATGGAATCAACTGAGAGTGTCTTCCCAGTTACCCCTTGTCATGCTGCTTTTTAAATTAACAGCTATCATTAATTATTCAAACAATTTTCATTACGAAACTTAGAGTTTGGCTATTTTCAAACGGATGGGCTAAATTTTTGTTACGAAATCGACTAAAAATGTATTCTCAACGAGGCTTTGATGTAATACTTCGCAAATTGACAATGGTTGAATATTCGAAAAATATCAATTGTTCAAATCACTAATAATTTTTGTAAATATACAAATTATCATAGCAAATAGTCATCGTAAAGATAATAATTTCTCTTCAATCTTCCATCAAAATTATTCTAACACCTATTTTTCTTATGAAAAATTGCTTACAAGCTAATGTTTTGTAAAACTTAAAAAGCTTCCATTAAAAAAAAATCAAATCGAATAAATAGTGCAGGCTAAAAATTGATTTCCCCACATAAACTTTTTTCATCCACTGTGGAGGTGTATATTAGTACCAATGGATGCAATATTTTTAATTTTATTTATTATAAAAGATATGCGAAAAAGCTTGTCGCGGCTTTCTCAGCAACTTTATTTTTTCAAGTTGGACTCAGTATGGTTTTACTAAGCATAACCGGATACGTGGTAATCAATTTCCGTTCATACTAAATCATTTATGTCGTTGTGAACAAAATAATTTATAAGAATTAATTTTTTTCATTTCCAATTTTGTATTGCTGCTTAATATTAGAATTTGTATCTATGAAAAATTCACTGTAACTAGTTAGCTCATGGGTAAAAGTTTATGAATTTTCAAAATATTGAATTTACGAATTGAAATTTTCTTTTCTTCTTGTGATTGACGAAGTGCCTATTCTATGACTAATTACGCTACGTCATTTTTTGTAGACAATTTTAAAATTAGGCGAACTAGATGAATTTCTGCAATTCTTGCCGTTCGCAGCAGGCCAAATAGTTTTCATCTTCTACACTTCCTTGCCAGGTCAGAAAATAATAAACGCCAGTGAAAATATTGTCAACTCGCTGTAAGAAAATTTCATTCTCGAATTCTTACTTCAAATTTACAGTGAAATTCTCCAGAATCTTTGAAAAATATATGAGTCTATCATCATATCTATAAAAAATTCTTGATTTCAGTTATAATTCGCAGTGGTACCGGATGCCATTAAAAACTCAAAAACTTTTTATGTTGTTAATGGTTAGAAGTTCTCGTCCATGTTGTTTTCAAGCAGGTGGTATTTTTGTACTCTCATTGCAAACATTCAGCGTGGTAAGGAAATCATGAAATTTTCTATTCACCTTCCTTTTTACTTTAGTTTCTAACATTTCAATGAAATTAAGAAATTGAAAAAATACTAGATAATAATTATTATTTTTTGAATAAAAGACATAAATTCTTCCTTAGTGCATGCAGAAAGCATTTTCCTTCTTCACAGTTTTATTAAAAATGAAGAAATAATGAATAATAAATGAAATGAATGACAAGGAAAAAGGAGAATACAATAACGAGATTCACAAAAAGTGAGAAATTGCAACTAATGAAAGAATTAAAAATTCGACAACAATGTGATTACTATTTTTAATTCTGATCACTGATTGAAATTTAGAAAGAACCTATATGAAAGAAAATTACTTTTGTCCTTCTTCAAGGGAAACTGTCCACAGAAGAACATGTTTCTTCGTTCGCGGTAAGAAATCAAATGCAAGTAATCAATAAAAACTCGTGGGATATACTCTGTATGTACACTAGACCTAAAACTACAGCAAATTTACTATTTCAGGGAAACGTTAGTCGTACAGAAGTTCGCTCCCTCAATAATTGTGGTGTAATATGGATAATACGTGACCTCAGGTAGACGAAGAAATTATGTGAATAAAAATTCTCTAGCTATAGACAAGATCTCTGGAAGAAAATTTCCTACGAAATTAAAAAAAAAAATAAAGATCACGTCTAGGTTCATCGAAATTCGATGAGCATAGCAGAAATATTTTCGTTAATCCTGGATATCACGAAAATTAAACTTCTTTGAAAGAAAGAATTCGAATGAAGAGAATTGCGTACATGCTCGAAGTAAATTCAACAAAATTTAAAGTAGTCCGGCTATTTGATCGATCAGATGAAAAATCATCAAAATTAGTTGTTTTTTTTCACGGTTGTTGGGAAAACTGTTTTGGAGACAGGAAATGTAATATAGAATTATATTACTGCTCATTTATGCTTGCTTCCAGGGTATTTGAGCTTAATTTTAGCAAAACATACTGAAGTAAAATATGACGATAGAAATGTGGCCTTGACTAAGGTTGGCAGTACAGCGTCTGCTGGACTCGGCAAGCACACGAAATTTTAAATGATGATTTTGTTGCCGGTTTATTGTAGGTTACGTTTACTTTCTCGACTTTCTCGAACAAAATAATGGACATAGCTTTGACTGGATTTTCCAGTAGCTGGACTACTTTAAGGGCATGTTCAAAAACTGAAGGTGAGTTCTGACAACTTCAGACAGGTGAAAAGAATTATCAATATTTTGACGTTACTTTCGAAGAATGCCAAGCATTTATTATGAATTCCAATCGATTTATAGTGAATTCCATGAAATTTGTAGTGATTTCTGAAAATTTCAAATGAATGCAAGGAAAATTTAGAATCTTTGGAGGAAATTCAATCAAATTGAAGGTGGATTCGAAAAAGTTGATTAATTTGAATGATGTTGCATTATTATGCGACTGTTACGCATTATGACAAGTTGTTGCGCAATAATACGCGCTATGGCACATTATTAAGGGATATGACAAATTATTGGGCGTTTTCATGTGAATATTAGACATAACTACGCGGTATCACGCGAGAATCCCAAATTATTACGCGTTATAACGCGTGTACTGCGCATTGTTATGCATTATAACGCAAATATTGCGCATTACTATGCATTTTTACGCATTACGAAGCACCTATATTATTACACGATGTCACGAGACTTTTTCGCATTATTGCGCCTTATTTCGCAACGTTTACGCATATAAACACGTTAGTACGCAATTTTTACGCTTTATTACGCTTTATCACGAGACTCTCACTTGTTATTACGTGCTATCGCGCACGAAAACGCCTCATACTGCGAATATTACGTATTAGTTTAGTTTAGTTTAGTTTTAATACGGGCGGGAAGCCTATGGAGAACTCCCCTGGCGCTCATGCTATAAAGCCTATTGTGCCACACCCTTACTTGTTCACTCTCAGCAGTCGACCCCAGACCTCTTGATGAAGCCCAGTATGTCGACCACCGATCGCGTTTCGATTTCCTCTGTTTCCATAAAATGGAACCCGAGGGTCTGTTGCCTGAGCCTAGCTAATGCCAGCCACTGGCATAATACATGCAGGGATGTTTCATCATCCCTGCCGCACCTTCTGCACTCCGTCGTCGGGCTATACCCCATTTTGTGCATATGATAGTTCAAGTTATTGTGCCCTGTCAGGGTCCGTACCATTTTCCTTATGTCTTTCTTGGGTAAATTCAGGATTTCCCTGGCTCTGTCCATTCTATAGGTAGGTATACCCCAGGATGGATTTCGCCTGACGGCAACCCTTGGTTTGTTCCCAGTATTCTCTGTGTTTTGTTCGGATCCAGTTTTTAATGGCCATCCCGACACTGCAAGACGCTATTCCCAGTGCCGGTTCCGGTCCTACGAATTCGCCCGCTGCGTCGCACTTTGCCAACTGATCCGCCATTTCGTTGCCCTTTATCCCTGTGTGACCAGGGACCCATATGAGACCCACCTTGTTCCTTTCTGCAAGTTGGTTTAATACCTTTTTGCATTCCCAAACCATTTCTGATCTTATGTCTGGTTTCCCTATTGCAGTTAGTGTCGCTTGGCATGTCCTGCATTGTTTTAAATTCCACTCGTGGCCACCAGACCACGCCCGCGTGTAGGAGCCTGGGTTTTCAAGACAGCAGTGTAGAGCCATGCAAGCATTTTAGGCCCTAACCCCCACGTCAACCCAAAGGCTCTCCTGCATGTCCAGAAAGTCATGACAAATTTCCTGCATTGGGTCTCCAGGTACTTTGCCCATCTCAGCTTGCTATCTAGGATTACTCCTAGATATTTAACTGAATCTGAAAACGTCAGCCTCCCACCACAGAATACAGAAGCGTCAGCTTTCTGAACTTTATAATTCCTCATGTAAATGACCAGGTTGGTCTTTCCCGGATTTACTGAGAGTCCTGTGCTATCGCACCAGAGCTCTACGATGCACAGCGCCGACCTTATAAGACCAATCAGCGTTTCCAGATGAGCCCCCCTAACTAGGATTACAAAGTCATCCGCATATCCTTGGGCATAGTACCCTTCTTTATTTAGTCTTCGAAGTCCACATCACAACCCAACAGTAGAGGAATCTTGTTCTCTTAACAATACCGAATTAGAGCCTCCACCTCTCTGGGAGACGAGGGTCATCACCCTGAAAGTAAGTCGAGGCAATAAATACCTCTACCCTTTCTCCGCTATTGCCCCTAAGTCTCACCTTAATAACGGTGAGATCTCTAGAGCAGAATTTAGGCACCAAGATCGCATCCATACCCTTGACGGCTATGCATGCCCTTGGCGTTTTTTCGCGTGGCCGCTTGTATATGGAGCCACATCCTGACAAGCCACGAATCCTTTCCCTGTATAACCAGGGTTCTTGGATTAGGGCAACCCCTGTCTGCACCACAGATATGCGTCTGGCTAGGACCACCGAGGCGCCTTTGCTGTGGTGCGAATTAATTTGCGTAATGGAGATTCCCGTCTCAGCCATTCAGAGGCTATTTCGGGGCATCTGCGGACGCTTCTGGGACCACTGCAGATCCCAGTTGGGTCATCCGCAAGGTAACTCAACCCGCCCCTAGATAGGGACGATAATAACATGCCGCAAGGGCTCTCATCGAGGATTCAGGAAGTCCAACAACTAGAATCCAGCCTCTCCCCTTCGGCTTGGATCCCTGCCCGTCGGAAAATACCTTCCAAGAATCAGTTCGCAGGGATGGGTTCTGAAAGCTCAGGCGCCCCAGAACGGTCGCCGGATGCTCGGGGTTACCGGGAATCAATACGGTCGCTCTACGGTACCTTTGCAGACACTCCGTCCCTTTAACTTCCAAGTTCAGACCTTCTTTTAGCCTGAACCTTGGGGTTTTATCGACAATCCAGTCTGGCGACCAGATGTCAGCGGCCTCTACAACGATGGCTCGCGACCTGATGAAGATCTCGTTGAATCTGGGGGCGTGCCCCTCGCGAGGTAGCGCGTCAATCCCTTTTGAGATTTCATACCTCAAACTGTCCAAGTCCTCAAGAGTCGGACAGTTATCAGGATATCCCGACGCAACGACAGCCCTCACCAGGGTGTTGTTGGCCATCTGTGCGAAAGTAAGACCCTGTGTTACCAGAGCCTTCTGACGTTTCAGCTCCCTGTTTGGGGGAGTTTCTCCGGAGCCCTTCTTCCTCTTGCCTATAGAATAAGCCTGAGGAGTTGCTCCGGGTAAATTTCCCGCAGCCACTGCCCCCTGTGAGGAGCCTTGGCTACTGTTTGCGAGCCGCGCATTACGGTCTCTCTTTCTTTGTGCTCCACAACGACGCCTCTTCCTTACAGAGAGTTCCGTTAGTTGCACTCCCACGGCTTCGACATTATTATCTCCACCATCTTCACTATTTCGCACTGCCTCTGGTGGGTTGTGCGTTGCGGAGCCTCCCACCTTTGGCGGTGATTTGCGAGAGGGACCCGAAGCGGATCCCTCATCGCTTGTGTTTTGTATTTTTGATTTGTTGGGTAACATTTCTGTCCAACGAGAAGCTAGGGAAGTAAGAAACACCCCCTACAGAGCCCAGCTTGTAGGGGGTGGGTCTACATACTATGGGATTTGACCTGGTGTGCCAAAATCCCCGTTAAGGCACCTCCGTCGAGACCCCTACCTGTCCACCTCTGCTAAGGAGGGCAGGCCGGGATGTCAAAGGATTTGTTAACCCTGGTACCATTCAGCTCTCGACACGGCGATCAGACCCTAGCTTGGGAGCATGAGATCTCGCGCTCTCAATATTCCAGTGGGCTTTGCCATTAACCCCCGGAAGGACCGCTCCTTAGTTTGAGTCCTACCGATCAGAGTCCGTCAGTTCCCCAGAGTAGCCATACCTCGCGATATAGCCCCTCAGGTTCACCTATTCCAGATCTGTTGTTAATGAGCCACGTAAGCCCTCCCACCAGCTACAAGGTCCCGCGTTCCCTAGGGAGGAGACTATTACGTATTGCTACGCATTGAAACGTGACTATTACGCATTATTACACGTTATCGCGTGAATTTTACGCATTATTTCGCATTATCACGTGACTATTATGCAACTTATAAGCATTATTATGATTTTATACACACAACGCGACTTCCATGCATCAGAACGTGTTATCACCCGACCATTTACACTTTATTGTGCGTTATCACACGACTATTATGTGTTATCGCGCATGATTACGCATTTTCGTGCGACTATTGCGCATTTTTATACGTTATCACGTGACAATTACGCGCTATTACACGTTGATACGTAACTATTATGTATCATCACGCATAATTATGCGACTAGTAAGCATTATTACGTAAATTCACGCATCGTTACATGTTATCACGCAATCATTGCGCATTATTACTCACGTAAGCGGTATTGCGCAATACTACTCGATGACTGACAATGCGTCTTTGCATGACTATCACGCATTATTAGGCATTATTACCCAATCACGATTCTATTACGGTGATTCCAGACAATTCAAACTTGATGTTTGGACTCGATTGTATTTGATTGAATGATGACTGCCGTGTGATAGCAGGTGATTTGAAAAAAGCTAATGAATAGATGTGGAACATCAAATTCAGTATGGTATAATGTAGTTTATAATATCCTGATCAAATGAACTCCTTAGACTCTGGGTCCGAAAAACGCCAGGTTTCGAGATAGGAGGGACCAAATGTCACTTTTCATGGACGTAAGAGGAGGTCCATGGACCGTTGAGGACATAGCATGAAATGATATATCACATGACATGACACATGACATGATACACGACATTACACAAGACATGAAAGATGACATGACACACGACATGACACATGACACATGACATGACACATAACATGACACATAACATGACACATGACATGACACATGACATGACACATGACATGACACAT